>JAVTVY010044436.1:0-21027 GCA_036873755.1 Hanleya hanleyi | reverse complement strand
AACTCGTGCGCACGACTTAGAAGCATAACTCGTGCGCACGACTTAGAGCCGTAACTCGTGCGCACGACTTAGCCGCCTATCTCGTGCGCACGAGATAGGAACGAGGCTCCGTATTAGATTCGCATAAGACCTCGTTCTGGTGAGGGAGAACCTCGTCTCTATGTCGTGCGCACGAGATAGGCGGCTAAGTCGTGCGCACGAGTTACGGCTCTAAGTCGTGCGCACGAGATAGCTTTGTATATATTTTTTTTCTCTCATGTCCCCTGGGGGCTTCCGTAGTATAACGACTTAATAAGAAGAAGAAAAAAATTTCAGGGGTTGAAAAAAATAATTTCCATGTCCCTTTTACGGCTCCGTAGTTTACCGCCATTTCTTCAGATTACAGCTCAACGAGACTTGGCCGCGCGCGCGCACTAGTATCGTGACCTTTCTGATCTGACTATGGTGAAATGGACGAGTCACGTGGTCAGAAAGGTCAATCGCGTTGACAATCTCGTTCTCTCAACGAGACTGAAAATGGCGGCAACTTGACGAGTTAGATGACAAAATTAGAGTTTGGAAGAAGATTTCATCTAACAGAATGAGTCATTAGTTGATTATCAAAGTTCTGGAGATGCCAAATCATATTATTTATTCGATAAAATGCTTTTCGTGCCTTTGTCTCAATTCCCCACGCCGTGTGCAGTTGAAGATCTCGAGCGACTGACGTCTTATTTATTTTTTTCCTTTTCGGTCTGTATATGTGATTCGGGCTAAAGGGGTCAGCAACAACAATAAAAAATAAAAAAAATAGACCCCTTAGCCGATGTTTTCGGGCTACACATTGACCATGCTAGCTGCAGCTATTTTTAGCAACGAGAACGTTGTATTACTCCGCGCTATATACCGTTGTAGTGTAAATAGGCTATGAGAAAAAAGTTCGGAGAATTCCCTCCAATACCCTGCTCCTGCTTTCATTTCAATTGTTTTCAATTTATCCTTCATTTCTATCGTAAGGTGTAAAATAAAAAAGTTATTGGATTGTACGGTTGTGTATGGACTCGCAAGTTCGTCCCTTGCCTGAGCCCAGGACTCGTCCATACACAACCGTACAATCCAATAACTTATAAATATATCTCTTTCAAAATGAAGCGGGTATTCTCTACCGTTTGCTTTACGACAAGAGATATAATTACAATTTCGACATTGTAAACTACCCCTTTCTGGACAAAGATATTACTTCGGGACATTTTCATGGAGTATACATCGACCAGTGGCATTTGCTAGATCTTGCATAAAATGTAACGGTTTCAATCAACGTCACAAAAAACTAAAACTTGTAAAACAGGTCTATATCACCTGCCGGTAAACTATGTTAAAGGATAAACTTGACTGTTGTTCAAGTGGAGGATTGAGACTTGCGAGCCAGGCCTCTTGTGAATGTCTCTCGACAAAGTTAAGCCGTACGACGTCGGGCATTATAGGTTAGTTTTTCTGTGTATTCTTCCATTTACCCGTTTTACACCATGTTGAGGTGTTCACTCCATCAGACGTCCACGACGCTCATCCATTAACATCAGATGAGTTGTTTGAGCTGATCTGTCATCACAGCTTCCGATCTAGCGTATCCAATTCCGCTTAAGGTTACTGTTGCCGGTCCGAGTTGCTTTTGCGCACGCATCGCAATTAAGCGACAATGAATCTTTTCCATGTATACAAACTCTACATTTTCTGAAAGCTCTTTATTCAGGGAATTTATTTTTATGGATAAATTTCTGTTTTGTTATATCGCGATATATGACATCGTTTCGGATATTATTTTCTTCGAAAAGACGCGCTAATAACTCTTACAGTTTTCATCAGACAAACTAGATTTTTTTTAATAATAAAACTTACTATTTGAATAAAAAAAAAACGGCCCCACAGTTTTTTTAGTTATGCCCTAGGAGTTATTTTATCGGCGTGCAAAGTTGAAGAATTGAAAAAAAAACGCGACTCCCTTCGACCAAATCAGAAGAACAGATCCGCTTTTAAACAAAATTGTGGCACCGTTTTGAAGGTCTGCATATGCGGAATATTGTGCCCAAATTTCATGTTTCTATGTCCAATAATATGAGACAAATTAGAAAGAGAAAATGGACCTAGCGGTAAAAAACTAAACAGAGAAAACGGGCAAAAACCAAACACCAGGTCAATTATGGCCACGCTAATCCTCTTTTCGCACCTGAATAGGATCCCCGCCGAGACACCGCTGTGACCGCTCGCGTAGATGTCAAACACTTGAGTAAATGTGGCATTATAAATTGGGCTATTTTAACTTATAACGGGTTGAAACTTCATTTACACATTTGATCAAATACATTGTGTCAAAATTCGCGGGCTTCAGAGATAAATATTCTCAATTCTATATATATTGTCATTCGGCGGATCTTGTGTTATTTGAGCCGATCAGTTCAACGGTTTCCCACTGGCGAAACCCCAATACACAAGCTTCGGGTCGAGCGCGAGTAATTAATCCCCTGCTGGGAATTCGCTGCGTGGAGCTGCCCTGATTAAGCCTTCGCTAATACACGGTGAATGACTTTTGAGTTTTAAAAGTCCAATTTTCCCTATAAAAACACAAATTTTAATGATTTTTCTTCTTCCAATTTACAGATTTGACTGTACATATGGGCAGCCATTCATGTCAAAATTAGCAATTACAACACGTAAAGCCAAACTCAGAAAAGACAGCATATCTTACAATGTACACTGTAGTCTTAAACGCATTTTATATTCCTGCAAATAAAAAAATCTTAACTCTAAACGTATACTCAAACCGAAAACAAACGGCACGATGTTCGAATGCAAACACAGAATGAAAAGCCTAGTTCTGAACGAATAGCCAGTCTGACACAGAGGGACCTATTTCTAAACGAAGGGTATAACTCTGAACGAACGAGCTGTTTCACAACGAACAACGTTCCTTCGGAAATTATTTCCGGAAATATTCGGGTCATTCCGGATGGTAGAAAGATTTATGACGTGAAACTCGGCCGCTATTTCGAGTTTAGACTCGTACCTAGCCCTCAACTCACACGCACCGTTGGGGTCTAGTCAGCGGCAGGCATTTTGTATTTTCTGATTGGCTGAATTACCGGTCTAAATCTAGACCGGTAAATAGACTAATGTCAATATATGTTGTTGTTGTTCGTGTGTATCTAGTGACCAGTACTCGTCTATGGTGCGATAAAGGGCCTTGAGCGCTACGGCCACCAATCCACCAAGTATTATATAGATCCTTGGTAAGATTTGATGAGCGATGAGCGATTATGGTATGTTTCCTAAATAAAGCCCTCGCTTCTTCGTCTACCACGACATCCAGCAAGACGGTACATCTTCGGAAAATTTATGACCTATTCCAAGGTTCTTAACGTGACAGGTTCATGATCAGGTCAGGGAATTTGCAGCATTTCTGTTCTTCATTCAATACATAGTACTGTTCATACGCCCTATGATATGTACTTTTGTTGCTAACATTATGCAAGTTTTGTTGTTAAAAAAATAAAACTGAACGTACTTGTAGGCCTACTACTCGTTTGAAGCAGCAGACATTATAAATTTAGTTGACCTAGATTCTGCATTGAAGATCAACCATTGAAACGCGGAAAACAACGAATTACGTCAATTATACAGTATTTTCGCCTTCATGTTGTCTGATCGTACTAGTCTTGTTTATCTGATTATGCTAAACAATTTTGGGATAGGCCTAGGTCATAAATTTTCTGAAGATGTACCATTTTGCCGACGTCCAAACAAGCGTGGAGGGGCATTGTGGGTGAAGAATACCATGGGCCAATCACTGTGCAGTGCTGATTTAAAATGCCTGTCGATAACTAGTCTCCATAGAGCGATAGCGAATTGGAGCTGGGTACGAGTCTATTTCGAGTTCTGCTATTTCCATTCTCGTCTCGCGAGACTCCCTACTGCGAGAAAGAGTCTCACGCGTAAATGGGAGCCATCCCCCCAAAATTTGGGGGGTGAGTAGGCGGCGTATGATTATCTGGCTTGTCACTGACCTGCTGACTCCGCCGAGTTAGAAGCGAATTGCTAAACATAACGTGGGCTATATAACTGGGAAATGACTCTTTCCGTTTCGGAGCATATCAATCGCGAACAAATTATTGTCGGTATGTATACTTGGCCGTGAAAGCGAGTTATCTAATACAGGAAGTAGTTCGCGGGTAGACACGGCTCGCTTTGAGAATGATGTCATGCTGCCTCGCTTTGAGATTGGAGATTCAAAAATGTCACCAGTTTACATGAGAGTCGCTTTGGTCTCCCGCGGGTAGACACGGCTCTCTTTGAGAATGCTGCTATTTCAGGTCGTGAATGAGTGTGGTTCCTTTTTGCCCCTGGGTTAAAGTGTACCAAAAGGTTTGAACTTCAGATATCAGACAAAAATTCAGGCCCAAGTAAACCTTGCCGCAAAATTCACAGGGACTTGTCATTCTCATCTTGTGAGACTCCTTACTATGAGTCGCACATGTAAACGAGAGCCACCCCTGAAAATGGTGTCAACATGTGGGGGAGGAGCAGACAGAGGCGCTCGAGTGGTCTCCCGTCTGCTGAGCGCCCCCCTCGATTATAAAACTCGTTCTGAAAGAGGTCGTTCGTTCTCTGATACGTTGTACGTGCTGAAATATGCTGTTCCTTCTGAGTTCGCTTGTATTTCCGTATCTCCACTTTTCGTTCACAGTTAGATTCTTCCTTTGGAGAGAGATTAAATATGCGTTTAGAGTTGGGTTCCTTGTTTGCAAAAAGATGAAATAATCGTTCAAACCAACACTTTATATCGTTAAATACGTTGTCTGTTGTGAGTTAGGCTGCACAACCCGAGCTAGTAATTTTGACACTTTAGTATAAGACGAAAACACTTTTTTGGACATTTTGAAGCGTTGACTGGCAACAGTAACCTTGAGCCGGTGCTAGGGGCTGTGTGGATACGTCATTGTCTTCACATGAACGACTGCAAAAAAGCGCGGCGGAGATACAAAGGCTACATCCGAGAATCCATCGAATTCTCGAGTGTGAATGTTCGGTGACGACGAATGCTTTATATGGTTGCTTTTTAGTCGCCAGACGTCGTCGATTTATCCCACCACTTGCATATCGCTCCAATTGTGAATGTTTCCGTCTTCATTGTGAGAAGTACAATGTTTTACCTCAAGAACGAGGTTTTTTTTATGAATGACTTGTTTTACAGGCAATGTGGAATGTGGCGAACGCTGCTTTAGAAGCGTCAAATCAACGTTTTTTCTGTATTCATTGCTACTAAATTGGTGCTATTGCAGTAGAGAAATGTGCAATAATTGCGAGGTGATTTGATAGAAGAAATGGTCCATTCGGTGTCAACTGTTGAAAAGCACATGAACATGCACGGAAAGAACTCGATCAACCTTTGCTGTCACTGTAACCAGTCCCACTTGATATATATATATATATATATATATATATATATATATATATATATATATTACGGATTATCCTTAAATGAATCCTAACCAAATCCTCGACTAGGATGTCAATTAATAATGCATATATGCACTTAAAGCATGTCATATTTGTATTATGTTCGTTTATCTGCTGATCGTGGCAAACTCTTTCATCGGCTCGGTCTCATTTGACGAAGGTTCATCCGTATACGATTTGGCTTCAGCAGACGGAGTGGTGTACACATGGAGTGTGGCCTCGGTACTCTTACGCGTAGGACAGCATCAACTATAAACATCTGTTAAAGTTTGTAGGAGATGTTTTCGTACGTTATCGTAGCTATCAGTGTTTGGTTGGCGTTTATTCCCAAAAACATGGATATGTCTGCATGCGAAAATGTATGGAAAACTGTTTCCAGAGCAGAACACCTAGGTTTCATTTTGATATCACGACAAACTGCTCCCTCGACGAGTTTTTGCGTATCATCGTGTAGCAGAAGTAATGGCCAGTGTATTGCTATTGGTTTTAACCATGACCAAGCCGTTGATAATTGTGTACTGCTGACAAGTTTTGGTGTCATTCTAGGTAGTGTTGAAGTCTGGAGAGGTGACGCAAAATGGCTAGTTCTGGCAAAATCGTCTGGTGAGTACATGTAGGCTTCAAAGCAGCAGAAGAATTTATTCTTCACTTGTTAGATTTATTGACTTATACAATACAATGTATTCGGATTGTCAATATTATTATTTCGCGAACCCCCAAACTTGCTACCAAGCAAACGTTAAAGGAACATAAGTGAACATATTTTGTAGATATCCGCCTTCAAATCTAAAAAAAAATCAAGAATTTTATATTGAAAAAATATAAAATAATCAGGATTTCTAACAATTTAACCGAATTATTTCAGGTGTGGGTCGATTTGTAGGTTTTCGGGTCTCCTCGGGAAGGTCCGCACACACATACGACTTCTATACATCGACCGCTGTGTCTGGTACTGATCTCCTCCCGACTGCATATGAAATGATCACGCCTCTGAATGAACCGTTTAAGCATTTCATTATCGAAGAGTGGGACAAGTGGAATATAACTACAGTAGGTTTCAGGATATAGTCTTTTTAACGTTGACTCATCCATTTGTTCACTATTAAATGAGTTTCCTGATTTACTCTTGCCATATTTGGCGTAACGTTTAGTACCGTGCTTGAGTGATTATGCCATCGTTCCTGTACGAAATACTCATGCAAAATCATGGATTGGCATTAATTCCCTGAGAAATTTCGGAATGGAAAGTGAATCCAGCGGAATCGAAGTCCTTCGAAAACTTATCTAGCAAAGCATAATTAATTATATAGTACCAAAGACATTATAATATATCCACCAAAAAACGAGACTGACTGATTGTTAAGAATTCGATTTATATGTGTACAGAAATATATTTCATATACAGATCATACTTCAGATGTGGAAAGGCGGACAAGTCGTTACGGAACTGAAGTTTAATGCCATAGGTGCGTTAACTAAAATGGACTGGTTTAAATACCACAACCTGCGGTCATCCCCATAGACAGATCTATCACCTGATGGTAGCAGCTACGTGCTGGGATTCACTCTTCGTTCTAAGTAGGTATACTATCCCACTGATAATTGATTGCAATTATCTAGTGATGTTTCCATCCATCATACGACCGGTGTACACGAAGATATATTCTGAACTACGTTCGATTCAGTGGGCCACACAATTTTCCGTGTCAACCGGTATATGCATATGCATATATTTGACACGCTGGAAATTGTATGCCTATATATGAGTGAGTGAATGGAATTTAACGTATAATAGCATCTCCGTTACATCCATAATTTACAGTCGATATTGATTCATCGTTATGTATAGCTATTTTACATTCATTTATACAGCAAAATGGTATTTGAGTTGTGAAACAGGTTCATCTACAGGTTCATCTATATACATATATACACGCAAACATACACACACACACATGCGTACATGCATACTATTATATATTGTGAATATGTATGTCTCCAGTGTTCATTTACATTTAAAATGCGTTTTAGCATGTTCAACTGCAAGGCAACTATGAATTTATATAGCTTCACATATATTATTGCTGTTGAAAAGTCCATAGAATGGACGAAACCGGTTTAACAGTGCAATATACAGTTTAGCTGAAAACTACATTTCGTGTAATTTTATTTCTCCTATACATACATATATATATGCATTTTCCTGTCTTTCCTTATCGATATCAGTCGGTTTAGAACAGCTATGTAGGAAACTAGCCTATGTTTATGTGTACTATGATTTTTTTTTTTATTTGGTGCCATTGCTGTTATATGGAATATGGAATACGTCTTTGGATTATGGACGCGGATATTCCTTAGTGGACGACGGCTGAATAACGAATAGCGGACCAGACGCTTGTAATTCATATCCGTCTGTATATTCACACTACCATACCCGGCGATATTTGGAATCAGCATTGTAGATTTGGTCATATTTCATAGAAATATGATAATAAATCTTGACCTTTGCTCGAAATTATTGCGAGTGAATATGATTTAACGTGGCTTTCAACTATATTCCAGTCATATCACGACGTTGGTTCTTATTCCTTTCCACACCCGGGAACGCTCGAAATTATAAGTCATAAGAAGGTACAGCGCTATATAGTGTTTGATCGCCGACGCTTTGGCTGCTGGTCAGCCGAGCTGGAGTCGAGTCGGCGGAAAACACAGCAAAGTTTGCTAACCGGAAACGTCTGAGATTGGTCAATCGTGAATTAAACAACGTATTTTAAGAATGTTTACTATTTGCTTTTATTAATGTAATCAAGAATTGTATAAGATTAAGCGCGAATATCAACGCCAAACTCGCACATCATTCACATTGTACCGAGGCGCTATCGTCGAATTGAAGCGATATGCAAGATCCAAGCCGAGTCAAGCGTCAGCTTCGTGATTTGTTCAAAAACCACCAGTCTCTACTCTCAATCACAGTACAGTACCATTGTAAGATATTCCAGTAATACTCGGAAATTTTATCGGTCAGATTTACGAAGTTGACATACATAGGCCGGCATATTCTTTATTCCAGTTCTGTCATTGACAGAATACTCCAGCAGCCATGCTTGTTTACATTGCACACAACAGCTGGAGGTCAGTCAGTGCAGACGAATAGTTACCCTCATAGATGAATAGTTACCCTCATAGACGAATAGTTACCCTCATAGATGAATAGTTACCCTCATAGATGAATAGTTACCCTCATAGACGAATAGTTACCCTCATAGATGAATAGTTACCCTCATAGACGAATAGTTACCCTCATAGATGAATAGTTACCCTCATAGATGAATAGTTACCCTCATAGATGAATAGTTACCCTCATTTCACGTGGCCACTCTCGGCCAATGAAGATCCAGGATATATAAAATTATTTATACACATGCGAAGATAACCATCGGACGTCTAACCATCCCCATAGCTTCAATATAGCCTCTTACCGTATACCATTTCTGAATACTATACAAACTGGCTGGAAAATAGCTATCTGAAATGACGACTGATATCAGGTCAGTGGACTAACTAATAACATATGCCTCAGAATGGTGTATCCACTAGATACAAATCTCCATACCGTTAGTGGGAGAGGTTTCATTCGTTTCCATTCTATTATTTTCCAGTGAGCAAAGAAGCTTCTACGCTAACAAATTTGGAGGCGGCTGTGTAGATGGTGGTTGGATCACTGTGGTTGATGGTTGGGATGCTTGCACATGGGGCCGGTTTTCATCATATCCCAAGTTCCTGTACAGTGCAGCCAATACCGCTGGCCTGTGGACCACAGCAGGTATGTTACCTCAGATGTCTCATATTTTCTTTACATTTTTGTGTCAGCGCAGAATGTTGAAACTGAAGACATCCTTGTTTTTACTTGTCAGTTTTTAGTTTTAATTCATTCCTGGGGCCGGCTGCACGCCATACCAAATATAATTTCTTCATCATAAAGCCAGTTGCGCATATTTCAACACCGAGAAGGAAGGTTGGACATCACAGGGACAATCCACAGGTGTAACACCTATGGGCCGTCATAGCTCAGTCGGTAGAGCATCGGCGAGATAAGCTGGGGTCGTGGATTCGAATCCCGCTGACGACCAATTTATTCTTTCTCTCTCAAAAACCATTTTAACTGTTAGCATCCGGAATATATACATCAAGCCAAAGTTATCTATACTCAAAGATGTCTACGTCTGAGAGGTATCTTTGTTATCTATGGAAATTGTTCTCATTTTTGTAGAAAAAGCTGATGATTTTGTGCTTCTGGTGGAAATTCAGTTTTGAAGAAGTTTACGCTGAGACAGACTTTCCAACTTTGGACGCGGTACGTAATGAATAAAAGCCACTCGAAGAATGAGAAAGAAATACACAGAGATTTGAGTGACGTGTCTTCGTCTCCATCAAATGCGACTGAGAGTCTAGAAACATATCCCTTAACCATTCAATGTTCATGCTATCAAGTCCAGGGCTCGGGTATGATGGCCGAGAGGGGCCATCGACCATCGCCCGTGAAACATTTTGGGCGATATTGCGATAACGCGATATTGCGATGCGATAACGCGATATTGCGATGCAATAACGCGATAATGCGATGCGATAACGCGAAAACGCGATATTGCGATATTGCGATAACGCGATATTGCGATGCGATAACGCGATATTGCGATGCGATAACGCGAAAACGCGATATTGCGATAACACGCTATTACGATGCGATATTGCGATGCGATAACGCGATATTGCGATGCGATAACGCGATAACGCGAAAATGCGATATTGCGAAATATCGCGTTATAATTAAGCGATAATGTGCGATATTGTTCGATATTGCGATAATGCGATATATCGCGTTATTTTCCCGCGATATTGTGCGATATTGCGATAATGCGATATATCGCGTTATTTTTCCGCGATATTGCGATATTGCGAAATATCGCGTTATAATTACGCGATAAATGTGCGATATTGTGCGATATTGCGATAATGTGATATATCGCGTTATTTTTCCGCGATATTGTGGTACGAATTTCCCTCCAGTTACTTGATCAAACAAAAGTCATGCGCCAATAAATTATATTGGTTGATTTTAACTGTTTTCATCGTACCATCGTATCATCGTACCATCGTGCCATCGTACCATCGTATCATCGCACCATCGTATCATCGTACCATCGTATCATCGTACCATCGTATCATCGTACCATCGTACCATCGTGCTATATTTATTTAAATACCCACCGTTATGTACCGTTGATGGGTGGAGATGTCTTTCAGCACAGCGACTCGTTATTGTTCTTACTTAGGTTGATTGAGCGAGGAGATAAACTATTCTTTACTCACTCGATTTTCCCCACACACTATCACCTGATTAACTAAATAAAAAAGCCAAAGGCCCTAAGAAGCCCTGGTAGTATTAAAAGCGTAAATTCGTGTCTATTTGGCTGCAGCCTGGGCCGCAGACAGGACGGGTAAAGGCCAAAGAAGGCCGCATTCTGTTCGGAATGGGCCGTGTGAGGTGGCATAGTGAAACGAAAATAACGCGATATTGTACGATATTGTGCGATAATGCGATATTGCGATATATCGCGTTATTTTTCGGCGATATTGTGCGATATTATAGCAATAACTCGATATTGTGCGATATTGCGATACTGCGATATATCGCGTTATTTTTCCGCGATATTGTGCGATATTATAGCAATATCGCAAAATCGCACAATATCGCGTTATTTTCGGGAAAATAACGCGATATTGTGCGATATTGTGCGATAATGCGATATTGCGATATATCGCGTTATTTTTCCGTGATATTGTGCGATATTATAGCAATAGCCCAATATCGCACAATATCGCGTTATTTTCGGCAAAATAACGCGATATTGTGCGATATTGCGATATATCGCGTTATTTTTCCGCGATATTGTGCGATATTATAGTAATATCGCAAAATATCGCGTTATTTTCCCGAAAATAACGCGATATTTTGCGATAATACGATATTGCGATATATCGCGATATTTTTCCGCGATATTGTGCGATATTATAGCAATATCGCACAATATCGCGTTATTTTTCCGCGATATTGTGCGATATTATAGCAATATCGCAATATCGCACAATATCGCGTTATTTTCCCGAAAATAACGCGATATTGTGCGATAACGTGTGATATTGCGATATTGCGATATATCGCGTTATTTTCCCGCGATATTGTGCGATATTTTGCGATATTGCGAAATATCGCGTTATAATTGCGCGATGCGAGAGCGGATAGCCATGAAGACAACTCTGTCAACTCTGTTGGCCCAATTCCTGGTTATCTCCCCTGATTCGAACATTTCGAAATATGTACGAATTTTCCTCCTGTTACTTCAATGTTAAAATCTCCGGCCATGTCCATGGACGTCACGTACGGGTCAAATGTCACAGCCCTTGATTAATAGGCCTTCTGATGATCCTTTCAGTTCATTGACATCTCCAGAAATGCATGTTTGGGGTAAGAGTAATGGGGTGGTCATTGTGGGAAAAGGACATTTGAATGGACGTTTGGGGTCGAGATGACCCAATATTGGTCTGAATGAGTCGTGCGGGGTATCCGTGTGAAGAGCTTCTCGAGGCCGATCATCTCATGGGTAGGTGCATGTACAACTAGGATTTGTCTTGAAATATAAAGTCCGGAAACACGGACTATGGCAGGTCAAGTGTGGCAATATTCAATAATATATTTTTTCATTCAATCCAACATATATTCATTCAATTCTGATTAAATTTATATTCAATAATAACGAATGTATGCAAAAATTTCATTCATGCCCTTTTGAAATCTACTTTTATATGCAATAACTTAAAATTTGTTCATTCGAAACCGTTTTGATTCCATAATTTTTGTTATGCAATGTTTTTTTATTCTTATTCGATGGCGAAAATGGCGGCATATTTGAGATATGTGTCGGTTTGCCTTCACTGTTTCTTTGGTCAGTTTCCCTACATTCAAATCGTTTGTTTGTGATTTGACACTAAGAATGAAGACAAACACAAGACAAACATTATCAAAGACAACCTCGACAGCCAAAGACGAGATTTATCCTTGTGGATTGAGGCAAACCGACTGTCAAATATGCCGCATTTTCGCCGTCGATTTCCCAATAGCCAATGAAAAACCTCGTTACATATTCAAATAGGCGGGGTTAGGTATTACCCACAATGCAATTATTGCACATATATTTTACAACTGCTTCGAATACAAATAAAAAAATACATCGCATAAAAAAATTATCGAATCAAATAAAGAAAATGTATTGCTATGCATATAACCTTGACGTGTTTGGGGCATAATCAGCACCACTGAAACTCCCCTTTCTCTACCACTCCTCAGTGCGCATGCATATATCACTTCCAGTCTGTCTCTATCGGATAAGAGCTTCAATTGGATACCACTCATGTTTAGATACAACTTGAGGCTAATGGTTTACAAACGACTTACAAATGACCACTCACTCACTAAACCCCATTCCTCCTCCTCCTTCACTTCACCTCTTCCTCATCCTCATTCACACTCACTCACTCATTCACTCAGCCCCATCGGTATATCTCGACCCCAAAACGTGCATACGATGCTATTTTCTCACTATTCTCTGTCTGTGCATGCGCGTCATAGCCTTTCTTTCACCACTCACCCATCCAGTCGGATGCTCTCCCACGAGTGTTTCACTCTGCCACCTCACACGGCCCATTCCGAACAGGATGCGGCCTTCTTTGGCCTTTACCCGTACTGACTGCGGCCCAGGCTGCAGCCAAATAGACACGAATTTACGCTTTTAATACTACCAGGGCTTCTTAGGGCCTTTGGCTTTTTTATTTAGTTAATCAGGTGATAGTGTGTGGGGAAAATCGAGTGAGTAAAGACTAGTTTATCTTCTCGCTCAATCAACCTAAGTAAGAACAATAACGAGTCGCTGTGCTGAAAGACATCTCCATCCATCAACGGTACATAACGGTGGGTATTTAAACAAGCAGCCAGAGGATGCTAGGTCCCCCGCCAAAATGGCAGCAATATTTATAAGCGCTGTCGGTTTCAAAAGATATTCATGAGGATGGCAACAGCTACTTCACAGGCGTAAGAAGCAGAGGGGTCTTTCCACCTTCCCAGGTTTTGAGATCAACTCCGAATGGCTGACTGAATGTTGATTGCTACTGTAATATATTTTCTTTACCATGTAGCATGAAAATTATGTAACCGAAATGCAACCCCAAGAGACAACTCATGGTATATTATCTGCAAACTAAATTTGACAAGAATATGAAGGCATCCTCAACCTATTGCCCAGAAACCAAATTTAGACTTTGCCACAAGGAGTCACCACCTGTAGGTGCAAGCAAAACACAATCCCAAATGACATCTCATGTCATGGTATCGGCATATGAACTTTGAGACTCTGAAGAGGGGTCAAGTTATTGCCGGTACTAGATGCCCACCGGTGTTCATGTTATTTGGGGCGGGTCACATACAAAATTTGAGAATAATCTGATGAGCAGTTGCCAAATTATTGCCCAGAAACAAATTTTTCCACCAGGAGACGCCACCTGTAGGCAGAAGCGGGAAAAACACAATCCCAAGGAACATGGTATCGTGGGGACATCTGCATACCAAATTTGAGAAGAATCCGATGAGGGTCCTCAAGTTATTGCCCAGAAACCAAATTTAGATTTTGATACCAGGTGACGCCACCTCTAGGCGCAAGTCAGTGAAATGCATTATCAAGCGACATCTTATGTCACGGTACATTCATACAAAATTTGAGAAGAATCCGATGGTCAGTTCTCGATTACCCGGAAACGAATTTGTGATGTTGCCACCAGGTGGCGCCACCTGTGAGTGAAAGGCAATCCCAAGCAACAGCTCCTGGCATGGTAAATGCATGCCAAATTTGAGAAGAATCCGATGAGCCGCAACGTTTCTCATGTTACCCAGAAAGGTACATATGTAGGATATTTCAAAGAAATTCGACAAATTGTTTCTAAGTTATCACTTGCAGCATGGAATAATGGAATGAACTCTAGTGGCGCCACCTCCGGGTGGATTTTGCTGAAACGCATCACCAACAGTGTTTTGTCGCAGGGAATGCATTTACCAAATTTCGAAGAAATCCGACAAATTGTTCGAAAGTTATCGCTCGCGAAGGATTTGAACAAACATGAACGGACATGCATTAAAGATTGGAACAAGACCCAGTGGCGGCACCTACAGGCGGATCTTGCTGAAACGTAATACCAACAGACGTCTTGTCGCAAAGAATGCAGATGCCAAATTTCGGAGGAATCCGACAAAGCATTTAGGAGTTATCGCTTACGAAGCATTTGCACGAACATCCACGGACATGCACTAAAGATTGGAACAAGACCCAGTGGCGCCACCTACAGCGTATCTTGCTGAAACGAAATACCAACAGACGTCTTGTCGCAAAGAATGCAGATGCCAAATTTCGGAGGAATCCGACAAAGCATTTAGGAGTTATCGCTTACGAAGTATTTGCACGGATATGCACGGACATGCACTAAAGATTGGAACAAGACCCAGTGGCGCCACCTACAGGCGGATCTTGCTGAAACGTAATACCAAGAGACGTCTTGTCGCAAAGAATGAAGATGCCAAATTTCGGAGGAATCCGACAAAGCATTTAGAAGTTATTGCTTACGAAGTATTTGCACGGACATGTCCGTGCATGCACGGACACATAGAAGCAAGACCCCAGTGGCGCCACCTACAGGCGGATCTTGCTGAAATGTAATACCAAGAGACGTCTTGTCGCAAAGAATGCAGATGCCAAATTTCGGAGGAATCCGACAAAGCATTTAGAAGTTATTGCTTACGAAGTATTTGCACGGACATGTGCATGCACGGACACATAGAAGCAAGAACCATTTTAAAGGGGACAAAAAAAATACGGCGGGGGACAAAAATACATCATATGCAATGCATGATTGCTGAGTGTAAAGAATAACTGATTGCCGAGGGGTATTGGAGCCAATTGGGGTATTTTTGTGAGTGGATATACTAGGTGGAGATTAAGTGTCATGAACCAGCATTAAGGTTGAGGTCAAAGGTCACTGTGATCTAGAACTCAAGAAAGAAATTGAACCATTCATGTCCAGTCTATATCTGTGACAATTTTCTATCTATGTTTGCTTTGGATACACTAGGTGGAGTGTCACATGCCAAATTGAGGTCTGTCCTAAAAATCAGAAAATCATTCAAAACTGCAAATTTGTTGTGAGTGGATTCATTTGGGGAAAAGGTGTTTCGCATACTAAAATTGAGATAAAAGGACACTGTGAACACAAAATAAGGAAATCATACATTAAATCTCATATCAGTAGATACAGTAAGAAGGGATGATGTGTCATGTAGCAAAATGTATTTCAAGGTCGGTGACCTCAAAATCAGGGAATTAGTGAAAATCACAATATATAGTCTAGTACCAGGTTAATGTAGTTGGAACAATGCCAGCCATGGAGAATACACCTTGAGCTTCTTGTCTGTCATCAGTCAATCAGAAACCATCATCTGAGAAGCATACAAAGGTTCGAAAAATATTGCATGTCTTTATTAGCCCACCATCCCCAGATGATAGGCTGTTCAAATCACTTCGTCCTTGGTCCTTCGTCAGTCCGTCCGTAAACAATTCTTGTTACCGCGATTTCTCAGGAACTACTTCATGGATCTTTCTCAAATTTGGTACACAGGTTCCCCTTGGGATCTAGTTGTGCAAGACGCATTGAAAATGATTTGAAAATCCAATATGGCCACAAGGCGGCCATCTTGGATTTCCCCATGAAACTTTGTTACCGCGATTTCTCAGGAACTACTTCATGGATCTTTCTCAAATTTGGTACACAGGTTCCCCTTGGGGTGTAGTTGTGCAAGATACCTTTTTTGGTCCGATTCGAAAATCCAATATGGCCACAAGGCAGCCATCTTGGATTTCTCATGAAACTTTGTTATCGCGATTTCTCAGGAACTACTATGGATCTTTCTCAAATTTGGTACACAGGTTCCCCTTGGGGTCTAGTTGTGCAAGATACCTTTTCTGGTCCGATTTGAAAATCCAATATGGCCACCAGGCAGCCATCTTGGATTTCCCGATGAAACTTTATCGTGAATTCTCAGGAAGTACGGCATGGATCTTTCTCAAATTTGGTACACATATTCCCCTTGGGGTCTAGTTGTGCAAGATACCTTTTCTGGTCTGATTCGAAAATCCAATATGGCCACCAGGCAGCCATCTTCGATTTCCCCATGAAACATAGTTATCGTCATTTCTCAGGAAGTACTACATGGATCTTTCTCAAATTTGGTACACAGTTTTCTCTTGGGGTCTAGTTGTGCAAGACACCTTTTTTGGTCCGATTTGAAAATCCAATATGGCCACCAGGCGGCCATCTTAGTTTTCCCCATGAAATTTTATCGTGATTTCTCAGGAAGTACTGCATGGATCTTTCTCAAATTTGGTACACAGGTTCCCCTTGGGGTCTAGTTGTGCAAGATACCTTTTCTGGTCCGATTCGAAAATTCAATATGGCCACCAGGCAGCCATCTTGGATTTCCTCATGAAACATTGTGATCGTCATTTCTCAGGAACTGCATGGATCTTTCTCAAATTTGGTACACAGTTTTGCCTTGGGGTCTAGTTGTGCAAGATACCTTTTTCGGTCCGATTTGAAAATCCAATATGGCCACCAGACAGCCATCTTAGTTTTCCCCATGAAACTTTATCGTGATTTCCCAGGAAGTACTGCATGGATCTCTCTCAAATTTGGTACACAGGTTCCCCTTGTGGTCCAGTTGTGCAAGATACTTTTTTGGTCCGATTCGAAAATCCAAGTTACGCTTCAAATCAATACTGTATTCCGGAGTTGTGACGTTGCATCACAAGAGTCGGCTGATCAAACGATGGGGCATATTCTATATATTGACTATAGAGAATATCCATACTTTCACCTTCTATATCAAGGTGTTCAAATGATTCCGAAGTAAAATGTATTTCTTCAAATTTTAAATCAGTTTACTTTAGTCCATGCCGTTGCAAGTGAACTGCCCCACCATTTTGTCTGCCGAAGGGATGTCACTCTTGTGAAACAATGTCACAACTCGACAACTGTAGACTACTGCGTGTTTCGATCCAAGGGAGATAATCAGGGCTCATGCCAAAGTGTCAAAGAGATTAGTCTTCGCTTCCAGTACCCAATGATGACACGTGCAAAAAAATTAAAAATACTACAAAACGAAGATGAAGGATCCTCCGGACATTCACTTTCAGATTAACTTTGCTCATTTCACTTGTACTATAACAACCGACATCAAGTACAGTTTCTAGAAATCTTGAAACTCCTGAACCTTAGATAGATAATATCTTGGTGTTTTCCAGTCTCCCCTTTTCGATCTTTTTCGCTCAAAAACGAAATTCTGCAAACAAAATTACAAATCAATCATTTGTTCTTAGTAACAATTGACAAAAAGATCCTCTTGTCATTAGCTTACAATTATCAGACAATGGTGGGCGCCAAGATCCTTCAGGATCTCTCGTATATAGTGAAATTGTGGGACTTTAATGATGGTATATGAGCAAGTAAAATGTAACTGAATTTTGATATTTCTCCAAAACTCGATACCCAGAACTTAATTATTGTGGTAATCCTGACAAGCAAATGGTTAGAAAAACCTCTGTAACCATATAAAATAATGTGATATATTGAGCATGTTGAGATGTGAATGTATGAGTGTATTCAGTTTTATACACTGAATTAGTTGTCCATGTAAATTGTTGATAAATATCATCAAGATTTTATTGCTCATCAATTTATCCGGGAGCATTATGTGTAACTTTATAAATTATCCTTTCTCATTTACAGGGCACAATAGCAGGACTGTTTGCTGGTCTGGCTCAACTTAACTGTTCAGAACTCAAACTGAAAAGGATCAATTATAAACATGGGTATGTTTATATATGCAAATATCCCCATTATCCCTGTATATTTACAGGTAACCCCGTGAATACTGATACCTGGGTAAACTGACCAACCTCTAAATACTGACATTATCCAGAGTTCCAATACTGACACCTGAGTAAACTGACCAACCTCTAAATACTGACATACTGAGTTCTAATACTTAAATTTAAGGTATTTTAAAACTTGATAAACCAGATCCCTGTCAAAACTGACACTATAATCTGGTCCCAAGCATGGTCGGTGTACACATTTTTCATTGCATACGCTTTCTGTCATGTGTAATTAATAGGAGAGAAAGTGATGCCTATATACATAACATATTATGAATAAGAAGTGTTGAGATCTTTTGAACCTTGGTGATTGAATTGTGTCGGGTTTCTGGTGTTATACCAGATGTTGACATTGTTCCCTCAGGTTCGTATTTATTTGCTCTCAGGGTTCATATGGTCATGAAAAATCCTGGAAAGTCATAGAATATGATAGTTGATTTTCCAGGCCTGGAAAGTGTCTTGTCATGGAATTTTGTTGACAGTGATGGAAAACTTTAATTCTTACACCATGTGTATTGATGAGAGACTTCCAGTGTACATTTGTAGTTCATAATGTAACTCTCTCACCTATATCTACAGCATGGGGCAGATATTTAACTATTGATAACTGATGTAAATATGGTAAATATGTACATGTATCAAATTATCCTGTTGCCTCGAGGGGAAGATTAATTTCCTCTACATGATGACTGTACATGCATAATCACACATGTCCAGCTATCATATCGTAGTTAGTTATCTCGTCGCTATAAGATAAGATAAGATAACTTTATTGACACTAAAACACAGTCACATGGCTGGTTATATGGTCATTTGGCACAAAAGTACGAAAATACAACTGTCAGTGTGAAACAATAATATTTAACAAACAGGTTGAAGTATGTAATACTGTGTATACGTATAGCAGTTACCAGTTGGACTAGCTGAAGTATAGATAGGCCTATACACATATTTCCAAGGAACTAATAAGTTTCAGTCTTCCGCAAGTTCTCACATAGTATCAGGTATTTGGCAGTGAGGGTCAAAATAGATTTGGAGATACTCCCAAGTACCAATTTAATCTTTTCGGTTTTCTGTAACTTTGAGAAGTATGGAAACATTCTCTGTATTGTATTGATGAATGGCACTCGTAATAGCGATGAACGCGATGTTAAACCCTTAGTTTTTTAACTCACTCACTGAAATTATCCTACTATTCCAAGAAAGAACCATTAGGCTTACATTGATGATAATGTTGACAACTTCAAGTCATCATAGCCCAGTTATCAGTGACTAACAATATTCTCCATACTGTAGAAATTTAAGCACGAAGTCACGTATCAGTGTACATGTACCTGCTGGTCTGTCGTCATCAGTCTGTTATCTAAGAATTAAAAGAAAGGCACATTGAACTTCCATGGTCCGTACATTTTCATGAATTCTGACTGGCTTGGTTAACAAATTTTTCATTTCTTCTTATTTATTACATGCTTTACATCTTGTTGTCCCCCGCTACTTAGTAGGGGGGGGGGACTTAGAAACACCGGTGTCCGTAATTCCGTAATTCCGTGATTCCGTAATTCCGTAAGATTTTCTTGTCCGGACAATAACTCGTGAACGATTTAACCGATCAACTTCAAACTTGGGGTGTGCCTTGACATTGGCGAGAGGATGGTTGGGATTGTTTTTCAGTAATGTGCGTAATCCAATATGGCCACCGTCAGCCATTTTGGATTATAAGCAGTACGATCTTAGATTTTCTTGTCCGGACAATAACTCGTGAACGATTTAACCGATCAACTTCAAACTTGGGGTATGCCTTGACATTGGTGAGAGGACGGTTGGGATTGTTTTTCAGCAATGTGCATAATCTAATATGGCCGCCATCAGCCATATTGGATTATAAGCAATTGGATCTTAGATTTTCTTGTCCTGACAATAACTCATGAACGATTTAACCGATCAACTTCAAACTTTGTGTGTACCTTGACATTGGTGAGAGGACGGTTGTGATTGTTTTTCAGCAATGTGCGTAATCTAATATGGCCGCCGTCAGCCATATTGGATTATAAGCAGTTGGATCTTGTCCGGACAACAACTCGAGAACGATTCAACCGATCTACTTCATATGGGGGGAGTACCTTGACATTGTTGAGAGGAGGATTAGGATTGTTTTTCAAGGACGTGCTTGATCCAATATGGCCACCATCAGCCATACTGGATTTCATTGGATTTTAAGCAGTTTGATCTTGTCCGGACAATAACTGGAGTACGATTCAACTGATCTACTTCAAACTTGAGGAGTGCCTTGACATCGGTGAGAGGACGGTTTGGATTTTTTTTTCAGCGATGTGCATAATCCAATATGGCCACCGTCAGCCATATTGGATTATAAGTAGTTGGATCTTAGATTTTCTTGTCCGGACAATAACTCGTGAACGATTTAATCGATCAACTTCAAATTTGGGGT
>JAVTVY010044435.1:0-218268 GCA_036873755.1 Hanleya hanleyi | reverse complement strand
TACAGCCAGTTATCCCACAATGGTTATACAACCAGTTATCCCACACTGGTCATACAGCCAGTTATCCCACAATGGTCATACAGCCAGTTGTCCCACACTGGTCAAACAGCCAGTTATCCCACAATGGTCATACAGCCAGTTATCCCGCAATGGTCATACAGCCAGTTATCCCACAATGGTCATACAGCCAGTTATCCCACAATGGGCATACAGCCAGTTATCCCGCAATGGTCATACAGCCAGTTATCCCACAATGGTCATACAGCCAGTTATCCCACAATGGGCATACAGCCAGTTATCCCACATTGATCATACAGTCAGTTATTCCACAATGGTCATAGTCAGTTATCCCACAATGGTCATAGAGCCAGTTATCCCACAATGGTCATACAGCCAGTTATCCCACAATGATCATACTGCCAGTTATCCCACAATGGTAATACAGCCAGTTGTCCCACACTGGTCAAACAGCCAGTTATCCCACAATGGTCATACAGTCAGTTATCTCACACTGGTCATACAGCCAGTTATCTCACAATGGTCATACAGCCAGTTATCCCACAATGGTCATACAGCCAGTTATCCCACACTGGTCATACAGCCAGTTATCCCACAATGGTCATACAGCCAGTTATACCACAATGGTCATACAGCCAGTTATCCCACAATGGTTATACAACCAGTTATCCCACACTGGTCATACAGCCAGTTATCCCACAATGGTCATACAGCCAGTTGTCCCACACTGGTCAAACAGCCAGTTATCCCACAATGGTCATACAGCCAGTTATCCCGCAATGGTCATACAGCCAGTTATCCCGCAATGGTCATACAGCCAGTTATCCCACAATGGTCATACAGCCAGTTATCCCACAATGGGCATACAGCCAGTTATCCCGCAATGGTCATACAGCCAGTTATCCCACAATGGTCATACAGCCAGTTATCCCACAATGGGCATACAGCCAGTTATCCCACATTGATCATACAGTCAGTTATTCCACAATGGTCATAGTCAGTTATCCCACAATGGTCATAGAGCCAGTTATCCCACAATGGTCATACAGCCAGTTATCCCAGAATGGTCATACAGCCAGTTGTCCCACACTGGTCATACAGCCAGTTATCCCACAATGGTCATACAGCCAGTTATCCCACACTGGTCATACAGCCAGTTATCCCACAATGGTCATACAGCCAGTTATCCCACAATGGTCATACAGCCAGTTATCTCACACTGGTCATACAGCCAGTTATCCCACAATGGTCATACAGCCAGTTATCCCACAATGGTCATACAGCCAGTTATCCCACACTGGTCATACAGCCAGTTATCCCACAATGGTCATACAGCCAGTTATCCCACAATGGTCATACAGCCAGTTATCTCACACTGGTCATACAGCCAGTTATCCCACAATGGTCATACAGCCAGTTATCCCACAATGGTCATACAGCCAGTTATCCCACACTGGTCATACAGCCAGTTATCCCACAATGGTCATACAGCCAGTTATCCCACAATGGTCATACAGTCAGTTATCCCACACTGGTCATACAGCCAGTTATCCCACACTGGTCATGCAGCCAGTTATCCCACACTGGTCATACAGCCAGTTATCCCACACTGGTCATACAGCCAGTTATCCCACAATGGTCATACAGCCAGTTATCCCACACTGGTCATACAGCCAGTTATCCCACAATGGTCATACAGCCAGTTATCCCACAATGGTTATACAACCAGTTATCCCACAATGATCATACAGCCAGTTATCCCACAATGGTCATACAGCCAGTTATCCCACACTGGTCATACAGCCCGTTATCCCACACTGGTCATACAGCCAGTTATCCCACAATGGTCATACAGCCAGTTATCCCACACTGGTCATACAGTCAGTTACCTCACACTGGTCATACAGCCAGTTATCCCGCACTGGTCATACAGCCAGTTATCCCACAATGGTCATACAGCCAGTTATCCCACAATGGTCATACAGTCAGTTATCTCACACTGGTCATACAGCCAGTTATCTCACAATGGTCATACAGCCAGTTATCCCACAATGGTTATACAGCCAGTTATCCCACAATGGTTATACAGCCAGTTATCCCACAATGGTCATACAGCCAGTTATCCCACAATGGTCATACAGCCAGTTATCCCACAATGGTCATATAGCCAGTTATCCCACACTGGTCATACAGCCAGTTATCCCACACTGGTCATACAGCCAGTTATCCCACAATGGTCATACAGTCAGTTATCTCCTTTTTCAGACCATACAGCCGGACGTTATATACAATGGTCATACAGCCAGTTATCCCACAATGGTTATACAGCGGGGTTATCCACAATGAGTTTATACAGCCAGTTATCACAATGATTAGCACAGTTATCCACGAAGTGTTTACATACAGCCAGTTTATCCCACAATGGTTATACAGCCAGTTATCCCACAATCTGATCTGTTCACGTCAGTGTCTGCAATGGTCATACAGCCAGTTATCCCACAATGGTTATACAGCCAGTTATCCCACAATGGTCATACAGTCAGCCAGTTTATCTCCACTGATTAGCGCAGCCAGTTATCTGCAATGATTAGCTGGCAGTTATCCACAACCAGTGCCACTGGCCAGTTATCCACACTGAATTAGCCCAGCCAGTTATCCCACACTGGTCATACAGCCAGTTATCCCACAATGGTCATACAGCCAGTTATCCCACAATGGTCATACAGCCAGTTATCTCACACTGGTCATACAGCCAGTTATCCCACAATGGTCATACAGCCAGTTATCCCACACTGGTCATACAGCCAGTTATCCCACAATGGTCATACAGCCAGTTATCCCACAATGGTCATACAACCAGTTATCCCACAATGATCATACAGCCAGTTATCCCACAATGGTCATACAGCCAGTTATCCCACACTGGTCATACAGCCAGTTATCCCACACTGGTCATACAGCCAGTTATCCCACACTGGTCATACAGCCAGTTATCCCACAATGGTCATACAGCCAGTTATCCCACACTGGTCATACAGTCAGTTATCTCACACTGGTCATACAGCCAGTTATCCCGCACTGGTCATACAGCCAGTTATCCCACAATGGTCATACAGCCAGTTATCCCACAATGGTCATACAGTCAGTTATCTCACACTGGTCATACAGCCAGTTATCCCACAATGGTCATACAGCCAGTTATCCCGCAATGGTCATACAGCCAGTTATCCCACAATGGTCATACAGCCAGTTATCCCACAATGGTCATACAGCCAGTTATCGCACAATGGTCATATAGCCAGTTATCCCACACTGGTCATACAGCCAGTTATCCCACACTGGGCATACAGCCAGTTATCCCACAATGGTCATACAGTCAGTTATCTCACACTGGTCATACAGCCAGTTATCTCACAATGGTCATACAGCCAGTTATCCCACAATGGTTATACAGCCAGTTATCCCACAATGGTTATACAGCCAGTTATCCCACAATGGTCATACAGCCAGTTATCCCACAATGGTTATACAGCCAGTTATCCCACAATGGTTATACAGCCAGTTATCCCACAATGGTCATACAGCCAGTTATCCCACAATGGTCATACAGCCAGTTATCCCACAATGGTTATACAGCCAGTTATCCCACAATGGTCATACAGTCAGTTATCTCACACTGGTCATACAGCCAGTTATCTCACAATGGTCATGCAATAGATTATCATTGATTACTTCAATGGTTATCTACTTTGTTCTTCTGGCCAGTTATCCCACAATGGTCATACAGCCAGTTATCCCACAATGGTCATACAGCCAGTTATCCCACAATGGTCATACAGCCAGTTATCCCACAATGGTCATACAACCAGTTATCCCACAATGGTCATACAGCCAGTTATCCCAGAATGGTCATACAGCCAGTTATCCCAAAATGGTCATACAGCCAGTTATCCCACAATGGTCATACAGCCAGTTATCCCACAATGGTCATACACCCAGTTATCCCACAATGGTCATACAGCCAGTTATCCCACACTGGTCATACAGCCAGTTATCCCACAATGGTCATACAACCAGTTATCCCACAATGTTCATACAGCCCAATGGTCATACAACCAGTTATCCCACACTGGTCATACAGCCAGTTATCCCACAATGGTCATACAGCCAGTTGTTCCACACTGGTCAAACAGCCACTTATCCCACAATGGTCATACAGCCAGTTATCCCACAATGGTTATACAACCAGTTATCCCACACTGGTCATACAGCCAGTTATCCCACAATGGTCATACAGCCAGTTGTCCCACACTGGTCAAACAGCCAGTTATCCCACAATGGTCATACAGCCAGTTATCCCGCAATGGTCATACAGCCAGTTATCCCACAATGGTCATACAGCCAGTTATCCCACAATGGGCATACAGCCAGTTATCCCGCAATGGTCATACAGCCAGTTATCCCACAATGGTCATACAGCCAGTTATCCCACAATGGGCATACAGCCAGTTATCCCACATTGATCATACAGTCAGTTATTCCACAATGGTCATAGTCAGTTATCCCACAATGGTCATAGAGCCAGTTATCCCACAATGGTCATACAGCCAGTTATCCCACAATGATCATACTGCCAGTTATCCCACAATGGTCATACAGCCAGTTGTCCCACACTGGTCAAACAGCCAGTTATCCCACAATGATCATACAGCCAGTTATCCCACAATGGTCATACACTCAGATATGCCACAATGGGCATACAGTCAGTTATCCCACAATGGGCATACAACCAGTTATCCCACAATGGTCATAGAACCAGTTATCCCACAATGGTCATACAGCCAGTTGTCCCACAATGGTCATACAGCCAGTTGTCCCACAATGGTCATACAGCCAGTTATCCCACAACGGTCATACAGCCAGTTATCCCACAATGGCCATACAGTCAGTTATTCCACAATGGTCATACAGTCAGTTATACCACAATGGTCATACAGTCAGTTATCCCACAATGGTCATACAGCCAGTTATCCTACAATGGTCATACAGCCAGTTATCCCACAATGGCCATCCAGTCAGTTATTCTACAATGGTCATACAGTCAGTTATCCCACAATGGTCATACCGTCAGTTATCCCACAATGGTCATACAGCCAGTTATCCCACAATGGTCATACAGTCAGTTATCCCACAATGGTCATACAACCAGTTATCCCACAATGGTCATACAGCCAGTTATCCCACACTGGTCATACAACCAGATATGCCACAATGGTCATACAACCAGTTATCCCACAATGATCATACAGCCAGTTATCCCACAATGGTCATACAGCCAGTTATCCCACAATGGTCATACAGCCAGTTATCCCACAATGGTCATACAGCCAGTTATCCCACAATGGTCATACAACCAGTTATCCGACAATGGTCATACAACCAGATATGCCACAATGGTCATACAACCAGTTATGCCACAATGGTCATACAGTCAGTTATGCCACAATGGTCATACAACCAGTTATGCCACAATGGTCATACAACCAGTTATGCCACAATGGTCATACAGCCAGTTATCCCACAAGTGAGTGAGTGAGTGAGTGGATAGGGTTTAATGTCGCTTTCAACATTTTTTCAGCTATATCACGACGGGGAAGGGAAGGGAGGGGAGGGGGAGGGACAGGGGCACCTACTTGTAACAGAGCAGATCTAATGCTGCCATTTTATAGTGCTTTCCCACTGAAATATCATGCCGTAGGCAGACATGACACCCCACTCAGTCACATTATACTGACACCGAGCGAACCAGTCCTTGTTCTATCCTCTTAATGCTGAGCGTAAGCGAGGGAGCAACAAGTTCCATTTTTCAAGTCTTAGGTATGATCCGGCCTGGGATCGAACCCAGTACCTACCAGTTATCCCACAATGATTATATAGCCAGTTATCCCACAATGGTCATACAGTCAGTTATGCCACAATGGTCATACAGCTAGTTATCCCACAATGGTCATATCCCACAATGGTCATACAACCAGTTATCCCACAATGGTCATACAGTCAGTTATCTCACACTGGTCATACAGCCAGTTATCCCACAATGGTCATACAGTCAGTTATCTCACACTGGTCATACAGCCAGTTATCTCACAATGGTCATACAGCCAGTTATCCCACAATGGTTATACAGCCAGTTATCCCACAATGGTTATACAGCCAGTTATCCCACAATGGTTATACAGCCAGTTATCCCACAATGGTTATACAGCCAGTTATCCCACAATGGTCATACAGCCAGTTATCCCACAATGGTCATACAGCCAGTTATCCCACAATGGTTATACAGCCAGTTATCCCACAATGGTCATACAGTCAGTTATCTCACACTGGTCATACAGCCAGTTATCTCACAATGGTCATACAGCCAGTTATCCCACAATGGTCATACAGCCAGTTATCCCACAATGGTCATACAGCCAGTTATCCCACAATGGTCATACAGCCAGTTATCCCACAATGGTCATACAGCCAGTTATCCCACACTGGTCATACAGCCAGTTATCCCACAATGGTCATACAACCAGTTACCCCACAATGTTCATACAGCCCAATGGTCATACAACCAGTTATCCCACACTGGTCATACAGCCAGTTATCCCACAATGGTCATACAGCCAGTTATCCCACAATGGTCATACAGCCAGTTATCCCACAATGGTCATACAACCAGTTATCCCACACTGGTCATACAGCCAGTTATCCCACAATGGTCATACAGCCAGTTGTCCCACACTGGTCAAACAGCCAGTTATCCCACAATGGTCATACAGCCAGTTATCCCGCAATGGTCATACAGCCAGTTATCCCACAATGGTCATACAGCCAGTTATCCCAGAATGGTCATACAGCCAGTTATCCCAAAATGGTCATACAGCCAGTTATCCCACAATGGTCATACAGCCAGTTATCCCACAATGGTCATACACCCAGTTATCCCACAATGGTCATACAGCCAGTTATCCCACACTGGTCATACAGCCAGTTATCCCACAATGGTCATACAACCAGTTATCCCACAATGTTCATACAGCCCAATGGTCATACAACCAGCTATCCCACACTGGTCATACAGCCAGTTATCCCACAATGGTCATACAGCCAGTTATCCCACACTGGTCATACAGTCAGTTATCTCACACTGGTCATACAGCCAGTTATCTCACAATGGTCATACAGCCAGTTATCCCACAATGGTCATACAACCAGTTATCTCACAATGGTCATACAGCCAGTTATCCCACAATGGTCATACAGCCAGTTATCCCACAATGGTCATACAGTCAGTTATCTCACACTGGTCATACAGCCAGTTATCCCACACTGGTCATACAGCCAGTTATCCCACACTGGTCATACAGCCAGTTATCCCACACTGGTCATACAGCCAGTTATCCCACAATGGTCATACAGCCAGTTATCTCACACTGGTCATACAGCCAGTTATCCCACAATGGTCATACAGCCAGTTGTCCCACACTGGTCATACAGCCAGTTATCCCACAATGGTCATACAGCCAGTTATCCCACACTGGTCATACAGCCAGTTATCCCACAATGGTCATACAGCCAGTTGTCCCACAATGGTCATACAGCCAGTTATCTCACACTGGTCATACAGCCAGTTATCCCACAATGGTCATACAGCCAGTTATCCCACAATGGTCATACAGCCAGTTATCCCACACTGGTCATACAGCCAGTTATCCCACAATGGTCATACAGCCAGTTATCCCACAATGGTCATACAGCCAGTTATCCACACTGGTCATACAGCCAGTTATCCCACAATGGTCATACAGCCAGTTATCCCACAATGGTCATACAGCCAGTTATCCCACACTGGTCATACAGCCAGTTATCCCACAATGGTCATACAGCCAGTTATCCCACAATGGTCATACAGTCAGTTATCCCACACTGGTCATACAGCCAGTTATCCCACACTGGTCATGCAGCCAGTTATCCCACACTGGTCATACAGCCAGTTATCCCACACTGGTCATACAGCCAGTTATCCCACAATGGTCATACAGCCAGTTATCCCACACTGGTCATACAGCCAGTTATCCCACAATGGTCATACAGCCAGTTATCCCACAATGGTTATACAACCAGTTATCCCACAATGATCATACAGCCAGTTATCCCACAATGGTCATACAGCCAGTTATCCCACACTGGTCATACAGCCAGTTATCCCACACTGGTCATACAGCCAGTTATCCCACAATGGTCATACAGCCAGTTATCCCACACTGGTCATACAGTCAGTTATCTCACACTGGTCATACAGCCAGTTATCCCGCACTGGTCATACAGCCAGTTATCCCACAATGGTCATACAGCCAGTTATCCCACAATGGTCATACAGTCAGTTATCTCACACTGGTCATACAGCCAGTTATCCCACAATGGTCATACAGCCAGTTATCCCGCAATGGTCATACAGCCAGTTATCCCACAATGGTCATACAGCCAGTTATCCCACAATGGTCATACAGCCAGTTATCGCACAATGGTCATATAGCCAGTTATCCCACACTGGTCATACAGCCAGTTATCCCACACTGGGCATACAGCCAGTTATCCCACAATGGTCATACAGTCAGTTATCTCACACTGGTCATACAGCCAGTTATCTCACAATGGTCATACAGCCAGTTATCCCACAATGGTTATACAGCCAGTTATCCCACAATGGTTATACAGCCAGTTATCCCACAATGGTTATACAGCCAGTTATCCCACAATGGTTATACAGCCAGTTATCCCACAATGGTCATACAGCCAGTTATCCCACAATGGTCATACAGCCAGTTATCCCACAATGGTTATACAGCCAGTTATCCCACAATGGTCATACAGTCAGTTATCTCACACTGGTCATACAGCCAGTTATCTCACAATGGTCATACAGCCAGTTATCCCACAATGGTCATACAGCCAGTTATCCCACACTGGTCATACAGCCAGTTATCCCACAATGGTCATACAGCCAGTTATCCCACAATGGTCATACAGCCAGTTATCCCACACTGGTCATACAGCCAGTTATCCCACAATGGTCATACAACCAGTTACCCCACAATGTTCATACAGCCCAATGGTCATACAACCAGTTATCCCACACTGGTCATACAGCCAGCTATCCCACAATGGTCATACAGCCAGTTATCCCACAATGGTCATACAGCCAGTTATCCCACAATGGTCATACAACCAGTTATCCCACACTGGTCATACAGCCAGTTATCCCACAATGGTCATACAGCCAGTTGTCCCACACTGGTCAAACAGCCAGTTATCCCACAATGGTCATACAGCCAGTTATCCCGCAATGGTCATACAGCCAGTTATCCCACAATGGTCATACAGCCAGTTATCCCAGAATGGTCATACAGCCAGTTATCCCAAAATGGTCATACAGCCAGTTATCCCACAATGGTCATACAGCCAGTTATCCCACAATGGTCATACACCCAGTTATCCCACAATGGTCATACAGCCAGTTATCCCACACTGGTCATACAGCCAGTTATCCCACAATGGTCATACAACCAGTTATCCCACAATGTTCATACAGCCCAATGGTCATACAACCAGTTATCCCACACTGGTCATACAGCCAGTTATCCCACAATGGTCATACAGCCAGTTATCCCACACTGGTCATACAGCCAGTTATCCCACAATGGTCATACAACCAGTTATCCCACAATGTTCATACAGCCCAATGGTCATACAACCAGTTATCCCACACTGGTCATACAGCCAGTTATCCCACAATGGTCATACAGCCAGTTATCTCACAATGGTCATACAGCCAGTTATCCCACAATGGTCATACAACCAGTTATCTCACAATGGTCATACAGCCAGTTATCCCACAATGGTCATACAGCCAGTTATCCCACAATGGTCATACAGTCAGTTATCTCACACTGGTCATACAGCCAGTTATCCCACACTGGTCATACAGACAGTTATCCCACACTGGTCATACAGCCAGTTATCCCACACTGGTCATACAGCCAGTTATCCCACAATGGTCATACAGCCAGTTATCTCACACTGGTCATACAGCCAGTTATCCCACAATGGTCATACAGCCAGTTGTCCCACACTGGTCATACAGCCAGTTATCCCACAATGGTCATACAGCCAGTTATCCCACACTGGTCATACAGCCAGTTATCCCACAATGGTCATACAGCCAGTTGTCCCACAATGGTCATACAGCCAGTTATCTCACACTGGTCATACAGCCAGTTATCCCACAATGGTCATACAGCCAGTTATCCCACAATAGTCATACAGCCAGTTATCCCACACTGGTCATACAGCCAGTTATCCCACAATGGTCATACAGCCAGTTATCCCACAATGGTCATACAGCCAGTTATCTCACACTGGTCATACAGCCAGTTATCCCACAATGGTCATACAGCCAGTTATCCCACAATGGTCATACAGCCAGTTATCCCACACTGGTCATACAGCCAGTTATCCCACAATGGTCATACAGCCAGTTATCCCACAATGGTCATACAGTCAGTTATCCCACACTGGTCATACAGCCAGTTATCCCACACTGGTCATGCAGCCAGTTATCCCACACTGGTCATACAGCCAGTTATCCCACACTGGTCATACAGCCAGTTATCCCACAATGGTCATACAGCCAGTTATCCCACACTGGTCATACAGCCAGTTATCCCACAATGGTCATACAGCCAGTTATCCCACAATGGTTATACAACCAGTTATCCCACAATGATCATACAGCCAGTTATCCCACAATGGTCATACAGCCAGTTATCCCACACTGGTCATACAGCCAGTTATCCCACACTGGTCATACAGCCAGTTATCCCACAATGGTCATACAGCCAGTTATCCCACACTGGTCATACAGTCAGTTATCTCACACTGGTCATACAGCCAGTTATCCCGCACTGGTCATACAGCCAGTTATCCCACAATGGTCATACAGCCAGTTATCCCACAATGGTCATACAGTCAGTTATCTCACACTGGTCATACAGCCAGTTATCCCACAATGGTCATACAGCCAGTTATCCCGCAATGGTCATACAGCCAGTTATCCCACAATGGTCATACAGCCAGTTATCCCACAATGGTCATACAGCCAGTTATCGCACAATGGTCATATAGCCAGTTATCCCACACTGGTCATACAGCCAGTTATCCCACACTGGGCATACAGCCAGTTATCCCACAATGGTCATACAGTCAGTTATCTCACACTGGTCATACAGCCAGTTATCTCACAATGGTCATACAGCCAGTTATCCCACAATGGTTATACAGCCAGTTATCCCACAATGGTTATACAGCCAGTTATCCCACAATGGTCATACAGCCAGTTATCCCACAATGGTTATACAGCCAGTTATCCCACAATGGTTATACAGCCAGTTATCCCACAATGGTCATACAGCCAGTTATCCCACAATGGTCATACAGCCAGTTATCCCACAATGGTTATACAGCCAGTTATCCCACAATGGTCATACAGTCAGTTATCTCACACTGGTCATACAGCCAGTTATCTCACAATGGTCATACAGCCAGTTATCCCACAATGGTCATACAGCCAGTTATCCCACACTGGTCATACAGCCAGTTATCCCACAATGGTCATACAGCCAGTTATCCCACAATGGTCATACAGCCAGTTATCCCACAATGGTCATACAGCCAGTTATCCCACAATGGTCATACAACCAGTTATCCCACAATGGTCATACAGCCAGTTATCCCAGAATGGTCATACAGCCAGTTATCCCAAAATGGTCATACAGCCAGTTATCCCACAATGGTCATACAGCCAGTTATCCCACAATGGTCATACACCCAGTTATCCCACAATGGTCATACAGCCAGTTATCCCACACTGGTCATACAGCCAGTTATCCCACAATGGTCATACAACCAGTTATCCCACAATGTTCATACAGCCCAATGGTCATACAACCAGTTATCCCACAATGGTTATACAGCCAGTTATCCCACAATGGTCATACAGCCAGTTATCCCACAATGGTTATACAGCCAGTTATCCCACAATGGTTATACAGCCAGTTATCCCACAATGGTCATACAGCCAGTTATCCCACAATGGTCATACAGCCAGTTATCCCACAATGGTTATACAGCCAGTTATCCCACAATGGTCATACAGTCAGTTATCTCACACTGGTCATACAGCCAGTTATCTCACAATGGTCATACAGCCAGTTATCCCACAATGGTCATACAGCCAGTTATCCCACACTGGTCATACAGCCAGTTATCCCACAATGGTCATACAGCCAGTTATACCACAATGGTCATACAGCCAGTTATCCCACAATGGTTATACAACCAGTTATCCCACACTGGTCATACAGCCAGTTATCCCACAATGGTCATACAGCCAGTTGTCCCACACTGGTCAAACAGCCAGTTATCCCACAATGGTCATACAGCCAGTTATCCCGCAATGGTCATACAGCCAGTTATCCCACAATGGTCATACAGCCAGTTATCCCACAATGGGCATACAGCCAGTTATCCCGCAATGGTCATACAGCCAGTTATCCCACAATGGTCATACAGCCAGTTATCCCACAATGGGCATACAGCCAGTTATCCCACATTGATCATACAGTCAGTTATTCCACAATGGTCATAGTCAGTTATCCCACAATGGTCATAGAGCCAGTTATCCCACAATGGTCATACAGCCAGTTATCCCACAATGATCATACTGCCAGTTATCCCACAATGGTAATACAGCCAGTTGTCCCACACTGGTCAAACAGCCAGTTATCCCACAATGGTCATACAGTCAGTTATCTCACACTGGTCATACAGCCAGTTATCTCACAATGGTCATACAGCCAGTTATCCCACAATGGTCATACAGCCAGTTATCCCACACTGGTCATACAGCCAGTTATCCCACAATGGTCATACAGCCAGTTATACCACAATGGTCATACAGCCAGTTATCCCACAATGGTTATACAACCAGTTATCCCACACTGGTCATACAGCCAGTTATCCCACAATGGTCATACAGCCAGTTGTCCCACACTGGTCAAACAGCCAGTTATCCCACAATGGTCATACAGCCAGTTATCCCGCAATGGTCATACAGCCAGTTATCCCGCAATGGTCATACAGCCAGTTATCCCACAATGGTCATACAGCCAGTTATCCCACAATGGGCATACAGCCAGTTATCCCGCAATGGTCATACAGCCAGTTATCCCACAATGGTCATACAGCCAGTTATCCCACAATGGGCATACAGCCAGTTATCCCACATTGATCATACAGTCAGTTATTCCACAATGGTCATAGTCAGTTATCCCACAATGGTCATAGAGCCAGTTATCCCACAATGGTCATACAGCCAGTTATCCCAGAATGGTCATACAGCCAGTTGTCCCACACTGGTCATACAGCCAGTTATCCCACAATGGTCATACAGCCAGTTATCCCACACTGGTCATACAGCCAGTTATCCCACAATGGTCATACAGCCAGTTATCCCACAATGGTCATACAGCCAGTTATCTCACACTGGTCATACAGCCAGTTATCCCACAATGGTCATACAGCCAGTTATCCCACAATGGTCATACAGCCAGTTATCCCACACTGGTCATACAGCCAGTTATCCCACAATGGTCATACAGCCAGTTATCCCACAATGGTCATACAGTCAGTTATCCCACACTGGTCATACAGCCAGTTATCCCATTGTCAGTTATCCCACAATGGTCATACAGCCAGTTATCCCACACTGGTCATACAGCCAGTTATCCCACAATGGTCATACAGCCAGTTATCCCACAATGGTCCCAGTCCAATGGTCATACAGCCAGTTATCCCACACTGGTCATACAGCCAGTTATCCCACACTGGTCATACAGCCAGTTATCACACTGGTCATACAGCCAGTTATCCCACAATGTGCAACCAGTTATCCCACACTGGTCATACAGCCAGTTATCCCACAATGGTCATACAGCCAGTTATCCCACAATGGTTATACAACCAGTTATCCCACAATGATCATACAGCCAGTTATCCCACAATGGTCATACAGCCAGTTATCCCACACTGGTCATACAGCCAGTTATCCCACACTGGTCATACAGCCAGTTATCCCACAATGGTCATACAGCCAGTTATCCCACACTGGTCATACAGTCAGTTATCTCACACTGGTCATACAGCCAGTTATCCCGCACTGGTCATACAGCCAGTTATCCCACAATGGTCATACAGCCAGTTATCCCACAATGGTCATACAGTCAGTTATCTCACACTGGTCATACAGCCAGTTATCCCACAATGGTCATACAGCCAGTTATCCCACACTGGTCATACAGCCAGTTATCCCGCAATGGTCATACAGCCAGTTATCCACAATGGTCTGGCATACAGCCAGTTATCGCACAATGGTCATATAGCCAGTTATCACTGGTCATACAGCCAGTTATCCCACACTGGGCATACGGCCAGTTATCCACAATGGTCATACAGTCAGTTATCTCACACTGGTCATACAGCCAGTTATCTCACAATGGTCATACAGCCAGTTATCCCACAATGGTTATACAGCCAGTTATCCCACAATGGTTATACAGCCAGTTATCCCACAATGGTCATACAGCCAGTTATCCCACAATGGTTATACAGCCAGTTATCCCACAATGGTTATACAGCCAGTTATCCCACAATGGTCATACAGCCAGTTATCCCACAATGGTCATACAGCCAGTTATCCCACAATGGTTATACAGCCAGTTATCCCACAATGGTCATACAGTCAGTTATCTCACACTGGTCATACAGCCAGTTATCTCACAATGGTCATACAGCCAGTTATCCCACAATGGTCATACAGCCAGTTATCCCACACTGGTCATACAGCCAGTTATCCCACAATGGTCATACAGCCAGTTATCCCACAATGGTCATACAGCCAGTTATCTCACACTGGTCATACAGCCAGTTATCCCACAATGGTCATACAGCCAGTTATCCCACACTGGTCATACAGCCAGTTATCCCACAATGGTCATACAGCCAGTTATCCCACAATGGTCATACAACCAGTTATCCCACAATGATCATACAGCCAGTTATCCCACAATGGTCATACAGCCAGTTATCCCACACTGGTCATACAGCCAGTTATCCCACACTGGTCATACAGCCAGTTATCCCACACTGGTCATACAGCCAGTTATCCCACAATGGTCATACAGCCAGTTATCCCACACTGGTCATACAGTCAGTTATCTCACACTGGTCATACAGCCAGTTATCCCGCACTGGTCATACAGCCAGTTATCCCACAATGGTCATACAGCCAGTTATCCCACAATGGTCATACAGTCAGTTATCTCACACTGGTCATACAGCCAGTTATCCCACAATGGTCATACAGCCAGTTATCCCGCAATGGTCATACAGCCAGTTATCCCACAATGGTCATACAGCCAGTTATCCCACAATGGTCATACAGCCAGTTATCGCACAATGGTCATATAGCCAGTTATCCCACACTGGTCATACAGCCAGTTATCCCACACTGGGCATACAGCCAGTTATCCCACAATGGTCATACAGTCAGTTATCTCACACTGGTCATACAGCCAGTTATCTCACAATGGTCATACAGCCAGTTATCCCACAATGGTTATACAGCCAGTTATCCCACAATGGTTATACAGCCAGTTATCCCACAATGGTCATACAGCCAGTTATCCCACAATGGTTATACAGCCAGTTATCCCACAATGGTTATACAGCCAGTTATCCCACAATGGTCATACAGCCAGTTATCCCACAATGGTCATACAGCCAGTTATCCCACAATGGTTATACAGCCAGTTATCCCACAATGGTCATACAGTCAGTTATCTCACACTGGTCATACAGCCAGTTATCTCACAATGGTCATACAGCCAGTTATCCCACAATGGTCATACAGCCAGTTATCCCACACTGGTCATACAGCCAGTTATCCCACAATGGTCATACAGCCAGTTATCCCACAATGGTCATACAGCCAGTTATCCCACACTGGTCATACAGCCAGTTATCCCACAATGGTCATACAGCCAGTTATCCCACAATGGTCATACAGTCAGTTATCCCACACTGGTCATACAGCCAGTTATCCCACACTGGTCATGCAGCCAGTTATCCCACACTGGTCATACAGCCAGTTATCCCACACTGGTCATACAGCCAGTTATCCCACAATGGTCATACAGCCAGTTATCCCACACTGGTCATACAGCCAGTTATCCCACAATGGTCATACAGCCAGTTATCCCACAATGGTCATACAGCCAGTTATCCCACAATGGTCATACAGCCAGTTATCCCACAATGGTCATACAACCAGTTATCCCACAATGGTCATACAGCCAGTTATCCCAGAATGGTCATACAGCCAGTTATCCCAAAATGGTCATACAGCCAGTTATCCCACAATGGTCATACAGCCAGTTATCCCACAATGGTCATACACCCAGTTATCCCACAATGGTCATACAGCCAGTTATCCCACACTGGTCATACAGCCAGTTATCCCACAATGGTCATACAACCAGTTATCCCACAATGTTCATACAGCCCAATGGTCATACAACCAGTTATCCCACACTGGTCATACAGCCAGTTATCCCACAATGGTCATACAGCCAGTTGTTCCACACTAGTCAAACAGCCACTTATCCCACAATGGTCATACAGCCAGTTATCCCACAATGGTTATACAACCAGTTATCCCACACTGGTCATACAGCCAGTTATCCCACAATGGTCATACAGCCAGTTGTCCCACACTGGTCAAACAGCCAGTTATCCCACAATGGTCATACAGCCAGTTATCCCGCAATGGTCATACAGCCAGTTATCCCACAATGGTCATACAGCCAGTTATCCCACAATGGGCATACAGCCAGTTATCCCGCAATGGTCATACAGCCAGTTATCCCACAATGGTCATACAGCCAGTTATCCCACAATGGGCATACAGCCAGTTATCCCACATTGATCATACAGTCAGTTATTCCACAATGGTCATAGTCAGTTATCCCACAATGGTCATAGAGCCAGTTATCCCACAATGGTCATACAGCCAGTTATCCCACAATGATCATACTGCCAGTTATCCCACAATGGTCATACAGCCAGTTGTCCCACACTGGTCAAACAGCCAGTTATCCCACAATGATCATACAGCCAGTTATCCCACAATGGTCATACACTCAGATATGCCACAATGGGCATACAGTCAGTTATCCCACAATGGGCATACAACCAGTTATCCCACAATGGTCATAGAACCAGTTATCCCACAATGGTCATACAGCCAGTTGTCCCACAATGGTCATACAGCCAGTTGTCCCACAATGGTCATACAGCCAGTTATCCCACAACGGTCATACAGCCAGTTATCCCACAATGGCCATACAGTCAGTTATTCCACAATGGTCATACAGTCAGTTATACCACAATGGTCATACAGTCAGTTATCCCACAATGGTCATACAGCCAGTTATCCTACAATGGTCATACAGCCAGTTATCCCACAATGGCCATCCAGTCAGTTATTCTACAATGGTCATACAGTCAGTTATCCCACAATGGTCATACCGTCAGTTATCCCACAATGGTCATACAGCCAGTTATCCCACAATGGTCATACAGTCAGTTATCCCACAATGGTCATACAACCAGTTATCCCACAATGGTCATACAGCCAGTTATCCCACACTGGTCATACAACCAGATATGCCACAATGGTCATACAACCAGTTATCCCACAATGATCATACAGCCAGTTATCCCACAATGGTCATACAGCCAGTTATCCCACAATGGTCATACAGCCAGTTATCCCACAATGGTCATACAGCCAGTTATCCCACAATGGTCATACAACCAGTTATCCGACAATGGTCATACAACCAGATATGCCACAATGGTCATACAACCAGTTATGCCACAATGGTCATACAGTCAGTTATGCCACAATGGTCATACAACCAGTTATGCCACAATGGTCATACAACCAGTTATGCCACAATGGTCATACAGCCAGTTATCCCACAAGTGAGTGAGTGAGTGAGTGGATAGGGTTTAATGTCGCTTTCAACATTTTTTCAGCTATATCACGACGGGGAAGGGAAGGGAGGGGAGGGGGAGGGACAGGGGCACCTACTTGTAACAGAGCAGATCTAATGCTGCCATTTTATAGTGCTTTCCCACTGAAATATCATGCCGTAGGCAGACATGACACCCCACTCAGTCACATTATACTGACACCGAGCGAACCAGTCCTTGTTCTATCCTCTTAATGCTGAGCGTAAGCGAGGGAGCAACAAGTTCCATTTTTCAAGTCTTAGGTATGATCCGGCCTGGGATCGAACCCAGTACCTACCAGTTATCCCACAATGATTATATAGCCAGTTATCCCACAATGGTCATACAGTCAGTTATGCCACAATGGTCATACAGCTAGTTATCCCACAATGGTCATACAGCCAGTTATCCCACAATGGTCATACAACCAGTTATCCCACAATGGTCATACAGCCAGTTATCCCACAATGGTCATACAGCCAGTTATCCCACAATGGTCATACAACCATTTATCCCACAATGGTCATACAGCCAGTTATCCCACAATGGGCATACAGCCAGTTGTCCCACAATGGTCATACAGCCAGTTATCCCACACTGGTTATACAGCCAGTTATCCCACACTGGTCATACAACCAGTTATCCCACAATGGTCATACAGTCAGTTATCCCACACTGGTCATACAGCCAGTTATCCCACAATGGTCATACAGTCAGTTATCCCACAATGGTCATACAGCCAGTTATCCCACAATGGTCATACAGTCAGTTATCCCACACTGGTCATACAGCCAGTTATCCCACAATGGTCACAGTCAGTTATTCCACAATGGTCATACAGTCAGTTATCCCACTAAAGCAATGTAAAGTGAAAACTGGTAAATGAATTAATTAGTTTGCCATGTTTTACCTGTTCTGTGGTGAATCCAGTTGCTTCAAACCAGTTGATGTGATATTCCAACACCCTCACAACTGTACCCTGGAAATACATTAACAAACCTTTTATTCTTGTAGCAGGATTATCAGCAGAAATGTTTGTGACTTAGAGAATTCAGAAGTTTTATGTTAAGTTAAGAAAAAAGGATGGCAAGAAATATTCCAGACCGTTCAGTATACAGTTAAACCTCCAAAGGCATTTCCAAAAATTGAGAAATATTGACATCCTAAACTTGATGCCCCCTAAATACAAATTCAGTGTAAGAAAACTCCTACTGACTTGTGATGTTCCTGCCGTGGTCAGGTTTTCTCGACTTCTTGATAAGTGTATATTATATGGATCCTGGAATGAAATCCGGTCCATGACCATGTCCAGCTTCTGGACTTCAGGGCAGTTTTGGACATGTACATGTAACTTGGACATTCTCCCGAAACAGACTCCAGAAAACTGAAAATGAACATATCTGGTCCATACTGGTGACAATACTGAGGAGAGGTGGTGTTCCAGAAAACTGCATATGACCATACCTGGTCCATACTGGTGACAATACTGAGAAGAGGTGGTGTTCCAGAAAACTGAATATGACCATACCTGGTCCATACTGGTGACAATACTGAGGAGAGGCGGTGTTCCAGAAAACTAAACATGAACATATATACCTGGTCCATACTGGTCACAATACTGAGGAGAGGTGGTGTTCCAGAAAACTGAATATGAACATATATACCTGGTCCATACTGGTCACAATACTGAGGAGAGGTGGTGTTCCAGAAAACTAAATATGAACATACCTGGTCCATACTGGTCACAATACTGCGGGGAGGTGGTGTTCCAGAAAACTAAATATGAACATACCTGGTCCATACTGGTCACAATACTGCAGGGAGGTGGTGTTCCAGAAAACTAAATATGAACATACCTGGTCCATACTGGTCACAATACTGCGGGGAGACGGTGTTCCAGAAAACTAAACATGAACATATATACCTGGTCCATACTGGTCACAATACTGAGGAGAGGTGGTGTTCCAGAAAACTGAATATGAACATATATACCTGGTCCATACTGGTCACAATACTGAGGAGAGGTGGTGTTCCAGAAAACTAAATATGAACATACCTGGTCCATACTGGTCACAATACTGCGGGGAGGTGGTGTTCCAGAAAACTAAATATGAACATACCTGGTCCATACTGCTCACAATACTGCGGGGAGGTGGTGTTCCAGAAAACTAAATATGAACATACCTGGTCCATACAGGTCACAATACTGAGGAGAGGTGGTGTTCCAGAAAACTAAATATGAACATACCTGGTCCATACTGGTCACAATACTGAGGAGAGGTGGTGTTCCAGAAAACTAAATATGAACATACCTGGTCCATACTGGTCACAATACTGCGGGGAGGTGGTGTTCCAGAAAACTAAATATGAACATACCTGGTCCATACTGGTCACAATACTGCGGGGAGGTGGTGTTCCAGAAAACTAAATATGAACATAACTGGTCCATACTGGTCACAATACTGCGGGGAGGTGGTGTTCTAGAAAACTAAATATGAACATACCTGGTCCATACTGGTCACAATACTGAGGAGAGGTGGTGTTCCAGAAAACTAAATATGAACATACCTGGTCCATACTGGTCACAATACTGCGGGGAGGTGGTGTTCCAGAAAATTAAATATGAACATACCTGATTCATACTGGTCACAATACTGAGGAGAGGTGGTGTTCCAGAAAACTGAATATGAACATACCTGGTCCATACTGGTCACAATACTGCGGGGAGGTGGTGTCCCAGAAAACTGAATATGAACATACCTGGTCCATACTGGTCACAATACTGAGGAGAGGTGGTGTTCCAGAAAACTGAATATGAACATACCTGGTCCATACTGGTCACAATACTTCGGGGAGGTGGTGTTCCAGAAAACTGAGTATGAACATACCTGGTCCATACTGGTCACAATACTGAGGAGAGGTGGTGTTCCAGAAAACTGAATATGAACATACCTGGTCCATACTGGTCACAATACTGCGGGGAGGTGGTGTACCAGAAAACTAAATATGAACATACCTGATTCATACTGGTCACAATACTGAGGAGAGGTGGTGTTCCAGAAAACTGAATATGAACATACCTGGTCCATACTGGTCACAATACTGCGGGGAGGTGGTGTTCCAGAAAACTGAATATGAACATACCTGGTCCATACTGGTCACAATACTGAGGAGAGGTGGTGTTCCAGAAAACTGAATATGAACATACCTGGTCCATACTGGTCACAATACTGAGGAGAGGTGGTGTTCCAGAAAACTGAATATGAACATACCTGGTCCTTAAGTGGTCACAATACTGAGGAGAGGTGGTGTTCCAGAAAACTGAATATGAACATATATACCTTGTCCATACTGGTGACAATACTGAGGAGAGGTGGTGTTCCAGAAAACTGAATATGAACATACCTGGTCCATACTGGTGACAATACTGAGGAGAGGTGGTGTTCCAGAAAACTGAATATGAAGATACCTTGTCCATACTGGTGACAATACTGAGGAGAGGTGGTGTTCCAGAAAACTGAATATGAACATACCTGGTCCATACTGGTGACAATACTGAGGAGAGGTGGTGTTCCAGAAAACTGAATATGAACATACCTTGTCCATACTGGTGACAATACTGAGGAGAGGTGGTGTTCCAGAAAACTGAATATGAACATACCTGGTCCATACTGGTGACAATACTGAGGAGAGGCGGTGTTCCAGAAAACTGAATATGAACATACCTAGTCCATACTGGTGACAATACTGAGGAGAGGTGGTGTTCCAGAAAACTGAATATGAACATATATACCTTGTCCATACTGGTGACAATACTGCGGAGAGGTGGTGTTCCAGAAAACTGAATATGAACATACCTGGTCCATACTGGTGACAATACTGAGGAGAGGTGGTGTTCCAGAAAACTGAATATGAACATATATACCTTGTCCATACTGTGACAATACTGAGGAGAGGTGGTGTTCCAGAAAACTGAATATGAACATACCTGGTCCATACTGGTGACAATACTGAGGAGAGGCAGTGTTCCAGAAAACTAGATATGAACATACAGGGGACATACTGGTGACAATACTGAAGAGAGGCAGTGTTCCAGAAAACTAGATATGAACATACCGGGTCCATACTGGTGACAATACTGAGGAGAGGCGGTGTTCCAGAAAACTGAATATGAACATACCTGGTCCATACTGGTGACAATACTGAGGAGAGGCGGTGTTCCAGAAAACTGAGTATGAACATACCTGGTCCATACTGGTGACAATACTGAGGAGAGGCGGTGTTCCAGAAAACTGAATATGAACATACCTGGTCCATACTGGTGACAATACTGAGGAGAGGTGGTGTTCCAGAAAACTGAATATGAACATACCTGGTCCATACTGGTCACAATACTGAGGAGAGGTGGTGTTCCAGAAAACTGAATATGAACATATATACCTTGTCCATACTGGTGACAATACTGAGGAGAGGTGGTGTTCCAGAAAACTGAGTATGAACATACCTGGTCCATACTGGTCACAATACTGAGGAGAGGTGGTGTTCCAGAAAACTGAGTATGAACATACCTGATTCATACTGGTCACAATACTGAGGAGAGGTGGTGTTCCAGAAAACTGAATATGAACATATATACCTGGTCCATACTGGTCACAATACTGAGGAGAGGTGGTGTTCCAGAAAACTGAATATGAACATATATACCTGGTCCATACTGGTCAGAATACTGAGAAGAGGTGGTGTTCCAGAAAATTGAGTATGAACATACCTGGTCCATACTGGTGACAATACTGAGAAGAGGTGGTGTTCCAGAAAACTGAATATGAACATATATACCTTGTCCATACTGGTGACAATACTGAGGAGAGGTGGTGTTCCAGAAAACTGAGTATGAACATACCTGGTCCATACTGGTCACAATACTGAGGAGAGGTGGTGTTCCAGAAAACTGAGTATGAACATACCTGATTCATACTGGTCACAATACTGAGGAGAGGCAGTGTTCCAGAAAACTGAATATGAACATACCTGGTCCATACTGGTCACAATACTGAGGAGAAGTGGTGTTCCAGAAAACTGAGTATGAACATACCTGGTCCATACTGGTGACAATACTGAGAAGAGTGGTGTTCCAGAAAACTGAATATGAACATACCTGGTCCATACTGGTCACAATACTGAGGAGAGGTGGTGTTCCAGAAAACTGAGTATGAACATACCTGATTCATACTGGTCACAATACTGAGGAGAGGCAGTGTTCCAGAAAACTGAATATGAACATACCTGGTCCATACTGGTCACAATACTGAGGAGAGGTGGTGCTCCAGAAAACTGAGTATGAACATACCTGGTCCATACTGGTGACAATACTGAGAAGAGGTGGTGTTCCAGAAAACTGAATATGAACATATATACCTTGTCCATACTGGTGACAATACTGAGGAGAGGTGGTGTTCCAGAAAACTAAATATGAACATACCTGATTCATACTCATGGCAATACTGAAGAGAGGCAGTGTTCCAGAAAACTAGATATGAACATACCGGGTCCATACTGGTGACAATACTGAGGAGAGGCGGTGTTCCAGAAAACTGAATATGAACATACCGGGTCCATACTGTTGACAATACTGCGGGGAGGTGGTGTTCCAAAAAACTGAATATGAACATACCTGGTCCATACTGGTGACAATACTGAGGAGAGGCGGTGTTCCAGAAAACTTAGGCGGAGAGTCTTCACCCTCATGAACGGCATCAACAGCCTGCTGGGCTACCTTTGTTAGCAATCTTCCAAAACATAGCCGACACCAACCTTCATAGTCCTCAGCATGAGGCTGAAACAAGATCATAGTATATTCATTACTCAACAAAATATATTATTACTTAACTATGCAATTATAAAGGGGAACCAAAGTGGAAAATTGCTGCGGAAGAGAATTATGGTTAATGTATAAATGCATCTCTGTTGGGGGAGACATCTAGTGTTTGTGCTGTCTGTCTGTCAGTCAGTCTGTCCCCTTTCCTTGTCTGCAAGATATCTGGAGATCTACTGGACAGAATGTCATCAACTTGGATGGAAGCTTCATTGGGATAGCCCTCTCATCTGATCAGGTTTTGGTGTGTGTGCGTGTGTTTGTCCATGTCCGGTGTCCGTCTATCTACATGTACATGTAAATGTATATACAGACCTTGTCTGCAAGATAACCACAGAAGTACTGGACAGAATTTCACCAAACTTGGATGGAAGCGTCACATGGCTACTTCATTTGATTAGGAGTCTGGTGTCCGTCTTGTTTTACATGTGTGTACAGGTCTCGCCTGCAAGGTATGTGGAGAACTGCTGGACAAAATTCATAAAACTTGGATGGAAGCTTCCTTGGGAGGGCCTCCTCATCTAATTATATTCTGGTGTGAGTGCCTGTGAGTTCCATGAATGGTGTTCTTCTGTCTGTCCGTCCTAGTTTCATTCACTCCATATCTTGGAAACTGCTGAAGGCAGATGCATGAAACTTCTATACAGTACAGCATGTATTTCTAGGTGTGCCTTTTGCATGCGTTCACTGTGTCCGGTGTCCATCCATCCATCTACTCATATATACAGGCCTTGTCGGCAAGATATCTGGAGAAATACTGGACGTAATCTCACCAAACTTGGATGGAATCTTCATTGGAATGGCCTCCTTATCTGATTAGGTTTTGGGGTTCGTGCTTCTTTGGTGTCCATCCGTCCATCTACTTGTACATTTATAGGCCTGGAGATATATATAAGATATCTGGAGAACTACTGGACAGAATTTCACCAAACTTGGATGAAAACTTCATTGTGATGGCTACATCATTTGATTATGAATCTGGTGGCCGTCTTTTTTTTTACATGTTTGTACAGGTCTTGTCTGCAAGGTATGTGGAATTTAGCTGCTGGATTTCACCAAACTTGGATGGAAGATTCATTGGGATGGCCTCCTCATCTAATTCGATTCTGGTGCGAGTGCCTGTGTGTTTCCATGCATGGTGCTCTTCTGTCTGTCCGTCCCAGTTTCGTTCACACCCTATCTTGAAAACTGCTGCATGAAATTTTATAGGTGTGCCTTTTGTATCTTTTGTGTCTTTCATATAATGTGATCATTTCTTCAATGATGGATGCTTCACAATGGTCATCTACAAGTTACTGCTAGTGCTAGTTAAACATAATCCCTAACATTACAACTTTTAATGTTATGCCACAATAAATCAAGGATGATAGTCATGTGCCAGTGCACACATGCAATTGTATTGTTCAAGTTGCCCATCGAGCAGTCTGGGTTTTCACAGTAAATGGTAGATTAACAATACCAGCCTTCTTTGACTGGCATTCAATGAAATCTATTCATTAAGGAGCCAAGTTCAAACAACTTGACTCCTTTTCATGTACATGTATTCACATAGCATTTCTACCCCTCAGCCTATCGTACTGCTGGGTCTTGTCAGCAGCTACATCCTGAAGAAATGCTGTGTGATCTTAATTAATATTTTCAGATGTGCAGGTTTGTTTTTGATACTTTTTGCTACATTCAGTTTATAGCTCTTTCCCATAAATGAAGTGCCCACTCAAGGCAAGGTGGGAGGTTGGGCGAGACCGGTTTTTTTGCTTTACAAAAATTACCAGTCGGAGCAGCAACTTAAAGAGTCAAAGTGGAACCTCTAGTTTCTGAATTTTAAAAATTTAATTCATCCAATTATTCCTAATGATACTGAGATATTGTACATCAACCATGTCAACCATTTTGGGTTTGGTACAAATTGCGTATATGCAAATGAGCGTTGGAAATGTCACACAGTGAACAAGAGATAATGACAAATAATGCTATATCTTATTTTCTAAGTTACACAGGGTTCTCATCCTTTTACAATCCACTGACACTGTGTTTAAGGTTATTTGATATCCCTTTATTGCTTGGTGCCCAATAGTCTCAGAAATATGTTACCATAGGAACTGGTAACTAAGCATTTTACTTCTGGAACTTAAACAGTTTAGCGAGTCTTTTAATAAATATGAATCGCATAGACCTTTGTCCTTCATTACTGATACGTATAACACATTCAGTAATTAAGATTTTATAACCTGGAAATTTTCAAAATAAAGCCCTCAGTAACTGGTCATGCTGGTGGCTATGGTAACTCTTTCTAAATGGAATTCTTTTCACAAACTAAGCTGTACAATAATACAGTTTGCATAATGATATAAATATAATATAATTGTAAGAGAATAGAATTAAAGCTCTCTCAATATTCCAGCATAAATTTAGTTCATTATCCTGCTTTAACTTGGCATCAGAAAATCTCATTTTCATAAATTCGCCGAATGTTAATTTCATACTTCCAACTCCAGTATCTCGGAATTAACTTGTAATAGCTACATGTAGTAAACGGCATCTTACTCAGAAATATAAGGACTTTCTTCCCCTACACCATTTGGTTTCCTCATTAAGAAATACGGATTTCATAACAAACGAGAGATCCTGAAGGATCTTGGTGCCCACCATTGTCCGATAATTGTAAGCTAATGACTAGAGGATCTTTTTGTCCATTGTTACTAAGTACAAACGATTGATTTGTAATTTTGTTTACAGAATTTCGAATCTGAGCGAAAAGGATCGGAAAAGGTCACTGAAAAACACCAAGATATAATCTAAGTTTCAGGAGTTTCAAGATTTCTAGAAACTGTACTTAAGTCGGTTGTTATAATACAAGAAAAATGAGCAAAGTTAGTCTGAAAGTGAATGTACATGTACGGAGGATTCTTGGCCTTTGTTTCGTAGTATTTTTTTTATTTATTTTTTTGCACGTGTCATCATTGGGTACTGGAAGCGAAGACCAATCTCTTTGACACTTTGGCATGAGCTATGAAACATACTTAAGATTTTATAATTAAGAACGAGTGCTAATTCTGTTCTGTTTATACGGCTATTTTGAGATATCTCTTTTAAGATACCATGCCTGAAAATAGCAAGATGGTACACTACTTAATACTGAAGGGATCCGGTCTGCGCAGTAATGTTGAAACTTCAAAAGTGCCTGAATCCTGATTATCTCCCTTGGATCGAAACATGCAGTAGTCTACAGTTGTCGAGTTGTGACGTTGAGTCACAAGAGTGACGTCCCTTCATGTAGCCGACCCGCCGGCAGACGAAAGGGTGGAGCAGTTCACTTGCTACTGCATGGACTAAAGAAAGCCGATTTAAAATTTGAAGAAATACATTTTAATTCCGAATTATTTGAACTCCTTGATATGGAAGGTGAAGGTATGGATATTCTCTATAGTCAATATAGTCAATATATAGAATATTCCCCACCGTTTGATCCGCCGACTCTTGTGATGCAACGTCACAACTCGAGAATACCGAATTAATTTGAAGCGTAACTTGGATTTTCGAATCGGACCAAAAAGGTATCTTGCACTACTAGGCCCCATGTGGGCCCTGTGTACCAAATTTTAGAAAGATCCATGCAGTAGTTCCTGAAAAATCGTGATAACAAGGTTTCATGGAGAAATTCAAGATGGCTGCCTTGTGGCCATATTGGATTATCGATTCGGACCGAAAAAGGTATCTTGCAAAACTAGACCCCAAGGGGAACCTGTGTACCAAATTTGAGAAAGATTCATACAGTACTTCCTGAGAAATGACGATAACAAAGTTTCATGGGGAAATCCAAGATGGCTGCCTGGTGGCCATATTGGGTTTTCGAATCGGACAAGAAAAGGTATCTTGCACAACTAGACCCCGAGGGGAACCTGTGTACCAAATTTGAGAAAGATCCATGAAGTAGTTCCTGAGAAATTGCAATAACAAGGTTTCAAAGGGAAATCCAAGATGGCTGCCTGGTGGCCATATTGGATTTTCGAATCGGACCAAAAAAGGTATCTTGCACAACTAGACCCCAAGGGGAACCGCTGTACCAAATTTGAGAAAGATCCATGCAGAAGTTCCTGAGAAATCGCGATAACAAGGTTTCATGGGGGAAATGCAAGATGGCCGCCTGGTGGCCATATTGGATTTTCGAATCGGACCAGAAAAGGTATCTTGCACAACAAGACCCCAAGGGAAACCTGTGTACCAAATTTGAGAAGATCCATGCAGTAGTTCCTGAGAAATCGCGATAACAAGGTTTCATGGGGAAATCCAAGATGGCTGCCTGGTGGCCATATTGGATTTTCGAATCGGACCAAAAAAGGTTTCTTGCACAATTAGACCCCAAGGGGAACCTGTGTACCAAATTTGAGAAAGATCCATGCAGTAGTTCCTGAGAAATCGCGATAACAAGGTTTCATGGGAAATCCAAGATGGCTGCCTGGTGGCCATATTGGATTTTCGAATCGGACCAGAAAAGGTATCTTGCACAACTAGACCCCAAGGGGAACCTGTGTACCAAATTTGAGAAAGATCCATGCAGTAGTTCCTGAGAAATCGCGATAACAAGGTTTCATGGGGGAAATCCAAGATGGCTGCCTGGTGGCCATATTGGATTTTCGAATCGGACCAGAAAAGGTTTCTTGCACAACTAGACCCCAAGGGGAACCTGTGTACCAAATTTGAGAAAGATCCATGCAGTAGTTCCTGAGAAATCGCGATAACAAGGTTTCATGGGGAAATCCAAGATGGCTGCCTGGTGGCCATATTGGATTTTCGAATCGGACCAAAAAAGGTTTCTTGCACAACTAGACCCCAAGGGGAACCTGTGTACCAAATTTGAGAAAGATCCATGCAGTAGTTCCTGAGAAATCGCGATAACAAGGTTTCATGGGGAAATCCAAGATGGCTGCCTGGTGGCCATATTGGATTTTCGAATTGGACCAAAAAAGGTTTCTTGCACAACTGGACCCCAAGGGGAACCTGTGTACCAAATTTGAGAAAGATCCATGAAGTAGTTCCTGAGAAATCGCGATAACAAGAAATTGTTTACGGACGACGGACGGACGACGGACCACGGACAAAGAGCGATTTGAACAGCCCACCATCTGGTGATGGTGGGCTAAAACCATCTCCAGAGTTTCATATCAACTCTGGTTGGAAAACCTATATTTAAACTACTTACCAATTTGCGCTTCGCTCCCCCATTCTCACTTTTCTTGCTCTTCGCTTTGAATCTTGTCAGTCGCTGAAATGCAGTAAGTCATAAAGTTATCTTTGGCTTTTATAGTCCACCTTGTTACATGTATTCAAAAAGTCACACTGGGCTTATTTACATCCTTCTAATGATGGCCCTATGTTATACCGAAACCTGCAAAAATGGTGAATGTGAGACAAGAGTATAATGTACTGTATCACAGTGCCACTCCACATTGGGGAATGTGGGACAAGAATATAATGTACTGTACCACAGTGCCACTCCACATTAATGGTGAATGTGGGACAAGAGTATAATGTACATGTGCTGTACCTTTGTTGCACTCCACATTAATGGTGAATGTGGGACAAGAGTATAATGTACTGTATCACAGTGCCACTCCACATTGGGGAATGTGGGACAAGAATATAATGTACTGTACCACAGTGCCACTCCACATTAATGGTGAATGTGGGACAAGAGTATAATGTACTGTACCAGTGACACTCCATATTAATAGTGAATGTTGGACAAGAGTATAATGTACTGTACCACAGTGAAACTCCATATTAATAGTGAATGTGGGACAAGAGTATAATGTACTGTACCACAGTGACATTTCATATTAATGGTGAATGTGAGACAAGAGTATAATGTACTGTACCACAGTGACACTCCATATTAATGATGAATGTGGGACAAGAGTATAATGTACTGTACCACAGTGACACTCCACATTAATGGTGAATGTGGGACAAGACTATAAGGTATTGTACCACAGGTGCTACTCCCATAACCCACTTGATGAATATTTGGACGAGTATAATGTGCTGTGCAGTTCTTGCCACGTGGGAATGTGGGACCAAAGTCATAATATTGCTGTGTCACGGTGCCCTCCACATTGGGGGAATGTGGGACAAGAGTATAATGTACTGTACCAGTGACACTCCATATTAATGATGAATGTGGGACAAGAGTATAATGTACTGTACCACAGTGAAACTCCATATTAATAGTGAATGTGGGACAAGAGTATAATGTACTGTACCACAGTGACACTCCATATTAATGATGAATGTGGGACAAGAGTATAATGTACTGTACCACAGTGACACTCCATATTAATGATGAATGTGGGACAAGAGTATAATGTACTGTACCACAGTGACACTCCATATTAATAGTGAATGTGGGACAAGAGTATAATGTACTGTACCAGTGACCTCCATATTAATGATGAAGATGTTTGGGGACGAGAGTATAATGTACTGTACCACAGTGAGCTTTCATATTAATAGTGAATGTGGGACAAGGAAGTGCGCCGTATGCTGTACCACGGTGACACTCCATAAATGATGAATGTGGGACAAGAGTATAATGTACTGTACCACAGTGACACTCCATATTAACGATGAATGTGGGACAAGAGTATAATGTACTGTACCACAGTGACACTCCACATTAATGGTGAATGTGGGACAAGAGTATAATGTACTGTACCACAGTGACACTCCATATTAATGATGAATGTGGGACAAGAGTATAATGTACTGTACCACAGTGACACTCCATATTAATGATGAATGTGGGACAAGAGTATAATGTACGGTACCACAGTGACACTCCATATTAATAGTGAATGTGGGACAAGAGTATAATGTACTGTACCACAGTGAAACTCCATATTAATGATGAATGTGGGACAAGAGTATAATATACTGTACCACAGTGACACTCCACATTAATGGTGAATGTGGGACAAGACTATAAGGTATTGTACCATAATGACACTCCATATAGTGTCATGAACGCAACTGGACTGGGAAATGCTTAGTTGGTCCGTCGCGATAGGACTGAAACAATTTTGAAATTGACATTAAATCCTATTCACTGACTTTACTCCATATTAAGAGTGAATGTGAGGCAAGAGTATAATGTACTTACCACAGTGCCACTCCACATTAATGGTGAATGTGGGACAAGAGTATAATGTACTGTACCACAGACACTCCACATTAATGGTGAATGTGGGACAAGAGTATAATGTACTGTACCACAGACACTCCACATTAATGGTGAATGTGGGACAAGAGTACAATGTATTGATCTGCACCAACAGTCCAAAATAATGGTGAATGTGGGAAAGAGTATGTATTGTACCACAGCAACACTCCACATTAATGGTGAATGTGGGACAAGAGTATAATGTATTGTACTGCAACATTCCACATTAATGGTGAATTTGGGACAAGAGTATGAGACAGTGTACCCCAGCAACACTTCACATTAATGGTGAATGTGGGACAAGAGTATAATGTATTGTACCACAGCAACACTCCACATTAATAGTGAATGTGGGACAAGACTATAAGGTATTGTACCGCAGTGCCACTCCACATTAATGTTGAATGTGGGACAAGAGTATGGCAGCTTCTAAGATATTCTAGGCCACGTGCATGTCAAATTTTTCAACACATTAAAAATCAATTTTATTACCAGTTGCAGATATTTTATAAGTCAAAATTATAAAGAATATTGAGTTCTAACATGAATATCAAGCATAGGTCACGCAATGAAATGATTTTATATATTTTCAAATTTTTATATCGAGAACAACTGAAAGTTTGACAGCAAATATTCCCAAAGAAAAAGTGGCCATCTTTGATACGCATTTTAGATAATAGGTGATCTAAATCCTGTAGATTTAACGCTTTGAAGTGTTAAATCTGAGCTTGTTCTTGTGTGATAAATGTTATTTTTTTAATTTTAGGTTGTTTAACTATTTTTAAAAAGCCTTGCAATCGTTGGCTGTGAACGTCAGGTCAATTTGTCAAGAACACTGACGATCACACGGCTGAATAGTACGGTGTGAAAAATGTGCTAAAATGTCCACGCGACTGTAGAACCATCCATGGCCTCCAATACTTTTTCGCGAGTTGGTCAAATTAATCAGTGTAGCAATTTTAATGTGTTCAACGTCATTCATATGCTGTGATCGTGAAATTGGTCAAACTTCGACATAAACGATCACACACATTCGACCTTTCACCTCTCGTACAGCTTTGCCGGATGAGCCTCGTTTTCGTCCTTTCTCGGCGCCATTTGTAAAAGCGTGTTGTTCGTGCATGGTAAAGTCTTCTCGTTTCATCAAGTTTTCGTTATTTCTTCGGTTTCAGTTGTTGGTCCAATACAATAACGTTCGCTACAATAACGTTCGCTTCAAGCGACGAGCGTAACTTTATCGATGATTGTTCGATATTTGTACATTTTTAGTTCATAAAATTAATACCAGGTTGTCGGGTCGAACTCAACAACAACCACTTGCTGCTTTCACCACGTGTAATCATGTATCTGGTACCCTTTGAGTTCGATCGTTAGTTCATGACCAACAGCAAGGCCACACCTTGAATATAGGAGCTAAATGTTATAATTCCTCTAGAAGTGTAATTTCACGGGTCCTTGCTCTGGAATAATTATTTTTCTATTATTTTGACTCCAGATAGTCATATAAAAGAAAAAAATCCATTCAAAAGCGAATTTTAATTTTCCGTCTGTCTGGGACCAAATGGCCTAGTTTATCTTGGAATCTGCCGTATGAGACATTGTACCACAGCAACACTCCACATTAATGGTGAATGTGGGACAAAGTATAATGTATTGATCCGCACCAACAGTCCAAATTAAAGGTGAATGTGGGAAAGAGAATAGTGTATTGTACCACAGCAACACTCCACATTAATGGGGAATGTGGAACAAGACTATAAGTTATTGTACCGCAGTGCCACTCCACATTAATGGTGAATGTGGGACAAGAGTATAATGTATTGATCAGCACCAACAGTCCAAATTAATGGTGAATGTGGGACAAGAGTATAATGTATTGTACCACAGCAACATTCCACATTAATGGTGAATGTGGGACAAGAGTATAATGTATTGATTCACACCAACAGTCCAAATTAATGGTGAATGTGGGACAAGAGTATAATGTATCGTACCACAGCAACACTCCACATTAATGGTGAATGTGGGACAAGAGTATAATGTATTGTACCACAGCAACACTCCACATTAATGGTGAATGTGGGACAAGAGTATGAGATATTGTATCCCAGCGACAGTCCAAGTTAATGGTGAATGTGGGACAAGAGTATAATGTATCATACCACAGCAACACTCCACATTAATGGTAAATGTGGGACAAGAGTATAAAACATTGTACCCCAGCAACACTCCACATTAATGGTGAATGTGGGACAAGAGTATAATGTATTGATCCGCACCAACAGTCCAAATTAATGGTGAATGTGAGAAAGAGTATACTGTAACGTACCACAGCAACACTCCACATTAATGGTGAATATGGGACAAGAGTATACGGTATTGTAATCCAGTGACACGCCACAATCTTGGACCTTTTGTCACATTTACCTGCCTCAATCTGGAGAATTTGGCTGTCTGCATTTTCTGCCATGCCATATTTGGTGCATAACCTGATGGTGGAGGATGACATCCAGGAGTCTGAAATGAAAGCAAACAGTAATTTGCATAATTCCTGTAGAAATGAACAGAAAATCTCTCCACTTGGCAAGTATGGCTCACATCCTTCACTGGATTTAAAGGAAACTACAGACAGCCCTACAGGCACATCATATTTGGAAAAATGAAGCGGGCATTCTCTCTCATTGACTTTATGACAAAAGAGATGATTACAATTTCGACATCGTAAACTATCCCTTTCTGGACAGTAATATCCCAGTGGGACCTGCATATGGCGTATACATATCTCGCTTAGTAGCATTTGCTAGATCCTGTGTTAAATGTGACGATTTTAATCAACGTCTGACAAAACATTGTTGCAGAAACTTAAAAAACAGGGCTATTCCATCAAACGCCTCCACTCAAAGTTTCTCAAATTTGGCGATACATATCACATGCTGATAGCAAAATACGAACATAGCGTACAAGATCTATGGCGCTACGTTTCGTAACTTTTGTCTAATTCCGCTTAACCCGGGGCTAGGGGCCGTATGAACCCATGTACTTCAAGATCCTCATGGTACTCATATGAACAGTCACAATCAAAGCGTGACTGAGATACATCATTCTTTAGATGACGACTTTACAACGAATATTATGGATTAAGAATACTGATCAGCGATACGGATTTGATATTTTTGGAACATCATGATGTCTTGCCGCATCATTGAAAACTGTTGACCGCTTCTCTCTTGCAGGAAACAAGCCTATGTTTATGTATACTATGATTGCCTTTTTGAATTTGGTGCTAATACTGTTATATGGAATATGGAATAGGTCTTTGGATTATGGACGCGGATATTCTCTAATGGACGGCTGAATTATGAATGACGGACTAGATGCTTGTAATTTGGCATATAGGCAGATATGTGTATTTGCTACATTTATTTATTCACAACAACCAATTGATTACATATGAATGATCTCAAGCAGTATCATCTGGCCCACAGTATACAGTACCAATGTATACACAGCATGAAGGTGAAGTCCACTCAATATCATGGTTAAACCATTATCCAAATACAGACATGGGTACACATTATTGTATTAAGCTAGCCAAAGTGTACACACGGTTTCAATGCTTTACTATATTGAATGTAATAGCTCAGAGGGTAAGAGCAACTCTATGGATTAGAGGGAGGAGGGGATTTGGATTAATGTCACACTCAAGGTTATTTCACAACTCTATGGATTAGAGGGAGGAGGGGATTTGGCTTAATGTCACACTCAATGTTGTTTCACAACTCTATGGATTAGAGGGAGGAGGGGATTTGGCTTAATGTCACACTCAAGGTTGTTTCACAACTCTATGGATTAGAGGGAGGAGGGGATTTGGCTTAATGTCACACTCAAGGTTGTTTCACAATTCCTACGGATTAGAGGGAGGAGGGGATTTGGATTAATGTCAAACTCAAGGTAGTTTCACAACTCTATGGATTAGAGGGAGGAGGGGATTTGGCTTAATGTCACACTCAAGGTTGTTTCACAACTCTATGGATTAGAGGGAGGAGGGGATTTGGCTTAATGTCACACTCAAGGTTGTTTCACAACTCCTATGGATTAGAGGGAGGAGGGGATTTGGCTTAATGTCAAACTCAAGGTAGTTTCACAACTCTATGGATTAGAGGGAGGAGGGGATTTGGCTTAATGTCACACTCAAGGTTGTTTCACAACTCTATGGATTAGAGGGAGGAGGGGATTTGGCTTAATGTCACACTCAAGGTTGTTTCACAACTCTATGGATTAGAGGGAGAAGGGTATTTGGCTTAATGTCACACTCAATGTTGTTTCACAACTCTATGGATTAGAGGGAGGAGGGGATTTGGCTTAATGTCACACTCAAGGTTGTTTCACAACTCTATGGATTAGAGGGAGGAGGGGATTTGGCTTAATGTCACACTCAAGGTTGTTTCACAACTCTATGGATTAGAGGGAGGAGGGGATTTGGCTTAATGTCACACTCAATGTTGTTTCACAACTCTATGGACATGATGGATTAGAGAGAGGAGGGGATTTGGCTTAATGTCACACTCAAGGTTGTTTCACTTGTATGGTGACAGTCAGTTTGGTTGGGGGAGGAAGCTGGAGTACCCGGAGAGAACCACCGCCCATCGGCAAGTAACTGGCAAACTTGCACAGATGATCATGGTACAGTATGGATTAGAGGGGTCGTGGGTTCAATTCCCACTGATGGCCAAATTATTCTTTCTCTCCGAAATTATTTCCATATAGACAAATTGCTTTGTGGTGAGCTAAACTCCATGTCAAATTGTCACTTGTATATATTAAATATATAAAAGATAAAAGGTTCTGCTAATGAAGGTAATACTGACAACTGATCAAAGATGACAGTTACATGGCATTTAGTATACACAACTTACACATATGTCAAAGGCAACTAGTGGCATGCTAAAGCTATGACTTAAATATTGTGAATTCCTACATGTACTTCTATACATTTTGTTGTAGCTGACATGATTGAGTACTGTTGACCTACAAAGTAGGGACAGATTAGAGATGATATACTCACACCAAACACCTGAACTGTCTGCTTACTCTGGTACAAACTAGCATCAATGTTCGCTACCACAATTTTGGGACAACTTTTTGCTTCAAGTCTGAAAGTATATACAATGGTATATGGTTATCAAACACTCGAGGAAGAAAAAGGATAATTATGTGAAGTTGTACATACTGAACAGAATATTCCACTTCATAGTATAATACTGTAACACTGCCAGGTCATAGTATAATAAGGACAGGTCATAGTATTATACTGTCAGGTCAGGATTCAAGGATGATTAGTCTGAACTTCCTGTAACCGTTCAGATATAATGGGATATAATCTGGGACAGGCATAGCCACAACTGTTCCTGTCAATAACGCCCTGGGTTGATAGTCACACGCTTCGTTCATTGATTTTCGTCTGTTATAACTCGTACCATATAAACGTTATTTTCATGCTCCTTACCGGTTATTTTTTGGAAGCTAATTCCTTCTCCTCCATGCTTGTCGCCTTTATTAAAGTTTGCAGCGCTAGTGATTAGCTGTACACGAGCCGTTTTCACAGTGACTCTGACCTCCTCCATATTATGGTAGATGCCATGTTCAGTTCAGTTCAGTAGGTAAATCCCTCCTCTATATAGGAGCACCTCCGTATAGGAGTACATATTAATATACAATCAATTGGAACCACTCAACATTTATAGCTCAACTATCGTGCTGTGAAGTGAACATTTATACAATTGGACGAACTACTATCCTGAAAGTGCTGTGATAGTCTAACCATGTGAGCTTCCTAGCGGTGTATGTGATGCACTACTGTGAGTGGATTTATATAGCGGTCACTGAAAGACACCCAAGTACTTTATTTCCCAAGTGCCTCCGCTGGCGAAGGTCTAGCGTAGCAACTAGTTCCACCATCAGTCCATATTACCCTGGACACCGAATCAGTCCAGCGCCGTGTGAATAGGCGAGTATATATGTAAGCGGTCACTGGCGAGGGGCGAACCCACGCCAGCTGTAGCACTCCGGGTCAGAGTCAAACACTCTAACTACTTCGGCCACGACATGCTCACATGCATGTTTTTCATGTCAATCCAAGTGCGCATGCGTATAGTGACCCAAATACATTCCACATGGCGTCTACCGTAAATTATATGGGGGAGGTCGGAGTCCGTCGCTGTGAAAACGGCTCGTGTACAGCTAATCACTAGCACTGCAAACTTTAATAAAAGTAACTTTATATGGTGCGGGTTACCACACACGAAGATCAATGAACGAAGCGTGTGACTATCAACCGAAGGCGTTATTGACAGGAACAGTTGTGGCTAGGAACAATAAACGGGTAAACACGGTAAATGATGATGTTGTTGTTGTGGGCACTCACTGCACTCTTCGGAGATACTCATTACCCGTGGCTGGGGGAATGTCAAGGTCAAATTCTTCCCCGTTGTCCTCTACATTTAAAGCTGTGCCTTGTGGTTCGTGGTCGGAATCATAGATGTCTTCCATCTCCAAATTTGTGGAAAAGTCTAAATGACAAATTTATGATCTTCACGTTTTTCAATATCTTCAGACCAACACGGAATACGCCTCCGCAGACAGAAGAGTTTTCACAGGCTGGCACTATCGGGAACCCTCTTCTAGAAACTTTGCTGAGCCAAAGGTGGTACCCGGTAGTAAGCGATTCATGTGAGTTTGTTAGGATCGACTGACATCCATCAGTTAAACATGGTCCGTCTCAGAAACTTCCGTGGGCCGCTGGTGCCCCGGCCACAGAAGAATTCCATGCAACGAGATGTGAGCATGTCGTGGCCGAAGTAGTCAGAGTGTTTGACTCTGACCCGGAGTGCTACAGCTGGCGTGGGTTCGCGCCTCGCCAGTGACCGCTTATCATATATATTGATACCCGGTGGGATGGTTTTCAAGATAATAATATTGTTTGTGCTTTTGACTGTTCTAATTGTAACAGTATTGCCTTTGGCCTGTATGGCACAGCTGTGCAAATAAAATCTGAATCTGAAAAAATCTGAATTCACAAGGCGCTGGACTGATTCGGTGTCCAGGGTAATATCACCCTACTGAATCAACAAGTATGATTATAGGTGAAAACCGCCGGTCACGTGTCAAATCACAGTCAATGGTAGGTTTTTCGGTGCTTTCGTTATCAAGCGTGGGCGAGTGTCTGACCAGACGACAGTGACCACAGCCGAAAATGAACGATTTTCAGCATATCGATGACAGGTATGGTTACTGGTGTCCAGTCATTTTTTGAAGGAGAGATATCGTACTATGTTCAGGGGCGTCGTTAGGGGGGGGTCGTCCGGTGCGAACGACCCCCCCTTGGACGCGCCAAGAAAAAAAAACAGAAGAAAAAGCAAAAACAAAAAAACAAAAACAAAAACAAAAAAGCAAAAGGGAAAAGAAAGAAATAAAAAATGTCCGTCTCCAGGCTCGTAAGCATGCTCCGTTCCAGTAGTGACGCGTCAGTTCGCTCAACAATGGGTTTACCACGACTTTCCGTTTTATGGTAATAAAGTGGATTATGAACTGTAGCTCTGTTCATGAGACTCCACCCTTGACAGATACTGCAGGGCAACTCTCAACGGATAAAGCAGGCGAAGTTACTATTCAATTAATCATTAACACTAACTCGTGTGTTTTTTTCCTTCTGCTCGATGCGTGTGGATTTGATAATGAAGCATAGGCAGCCTCGGTCTACCGTTGGCGAAGTGCAAAAACGGGCAATAAACTGAAAGCTGTATATGTATGAGCTTTGCTGAAGGCTAAACTACATTCATGATATTTCATTTCCGGAAAATATATCAGTTTAATTTTTTTTCTAGTCAGTATTTTACCATGGCCACGTTTTAATGAGTGATATTAGTTTCATTTTTCTAGTCAGTATTTCACCATGGCCACGATATAGTCCATGATACACAGTTTGATATTCTATACAATATTATTGTGATATTTTCAGCAAAAGTTTAATGTTCACAGTCATGAAATGACATATGGATCGGAAAGTGATCTGATTTTAGTTTAGTTTTAATCATTTTAACATGGTTACAGTGGCGTCAGAAGCGGAGGGGCCAGCCATTTTAGCTTTGTGTAAATGAATCGCTATCATATTGGTTCTAATGTTCTATGATGTAAGGGTCATCCGTTTTTTAGGTGTTCTTTTTATGTGATAAATATAACTAAACAGTCAAATGGATTCAGGTATGAAGTATGATTTTTTCAATATCGATGAGTGCTTATAAATGCGAAACATACGTGAAAATAGAACCATAAATCTGCATACATTACGTTCGAATTTATTTCTGGGAAAACTCTTGGAACGTATCTCTGGAGATCTGGAACTTCGGAGCTTCCGGGGCCTAAACGGCTCGTGGACCCTCGCCTGTTGGGCTGTGAGGATTTCCTTGTTTTATCTTTGTGTGAATGAATCGTATCTGTAGGCATATTGATTGCCCTCCCAAGAACTATAAGTCATCGTTTTGTATGTTTTAAATATAACTAGAACGTCAAATAGATGAAGGCATGAGGTGCGATGTTTTCAATATCGATGCATGCTTATAATTGCGAACAAAAATCGTGAAAATAGAATCATAAATGTGCATGCAGTATGATCAGTTTTATTCCGGAAAAACGTTCAGAACGCATCTCCGGCTATCTAGGACCCCGGGGCTTCCGGGGCCTAGGCGGCTCCTGGACCCCCGCCTGTTGGGCTGTGATAGTGGTCCCCCACTTTCAATTACGTTCCGACGCCACTGGGTTAGCCTACGAGGTATATAGGCCCAAAGCATTATTATTGTGTTTTCAAGATGACAAGAGAATAAAATATAATACTGATATTTGACAAATGACGTGTTAGTTTAATTGTTGGAAATCGCTCAGAATGCATCTAATGTCTCAGAGCTGTATAATATAACCATAAATCTGCATACATTATGTTGAGATTTAATTCCGGGAAAACGCTTAGAATGCCTCTCCGGCGATCTAGGACCCCGGAGCTTCCGGGGCCTAGGCGGCCCCTGGACCCTCGCCAAAAGTGCTATGATAATCGACCCCTCTTTGAAAAATCCTAGCGACGCCCATGATGTTGTCACCAAATGTAGGGTTATTACTATTTCAAGTTAGCACAAATTTTAAACATTTTTGCGGCGCGAGGTGTTTTTAGGTGTTGGTAGACAGTCCATGGTAGGTATTAGCATCGAATTATAGTGTGAGGAAATGAGCACAAAATGAACACGTGGGAACTTACTACCTGCCTCATGTATCACTGACTCATTCATCTCTCGATTCCTTCCACTTGTGTGTTTTTAAGAGGAATATGAACCATTAATAGTATATTCTCTGTCTGTCTGATATTACGACAGTCCATTGTATCATCATCGGACCGATCGACAGTCCATTGTAGGTCAACATGTACTTGTGAATGATGCACAGAGAGCATATCGTCCGATCTAATGATTCGCCAAATGGACTGTCGCCAAGACAAATGGTAGCTACCATGGACTGTCGACATATCTGATATATAATCATATGTTGCCTCATTATAACATTGCAGCTGTTATGCGGCTTCAGTGTGAAGTGATCCAACCTACAGTTCATGGTCGCATGACAAATGGACTGGTGCATTCACCTATAATCATACTCGTCGATTCAGTAGGGTGAATATGGACTGATGGTGGAACTAGTTGCTACGCTAGACCTTCGCCAGCGGAGGCACTTGGGGAATAAAGTACCTGGGTGTCTTTCAGTGACCGCTATATAAATCCACTCACAGTAGTACATCGCATACACCGTTAGGAAGCTCACATGGTTAGACTATCACAGCACTTTCAGGATAATAGTACGTTCAATTGTAGAATTGTATAAATGTTCACTTCACAGCACGATAGTTGAGCTATAAATGTTGAGTGGTTCCAATTGATTGTATATTAATATGTACTCCTATACGGAGGTGCGCCTATATAGAGGACTACTGAACTGAACTGATAGCTGATGAATACGCAAACCCTTCTAACTCCATGAAATGAAAGTATACTGGTAGTACTGATGTCGGGTTTCCGTTGATTCATAAAATATGAATACGGTACCTAAATCTAACATCTTCAGCATTGCTATAAAACTTGTAATTGATTGTAAAACTTGTTATGCAATGATGTAAAAATGCATAGATCACTGACAGCATATGGAGTTCAACAAATTATTCAGTGAGGAGCAACATGGATTTCGCTCAAGTAAATCTTGTGTTACCAACCTTTTGATGTTTCGGAAGCATTTGATCGAGGCAAACCAGTAGATATTGTGTTTCTTGACTTTAGTAAAGCATTCGACAAGGTTCCACACCAGCGCTTACTCAAGAAACTGCAAGGATACGGACTCGATGGCAAAATCCTTTCATGGTTGAGTGACTTCCTTTCTAACCGTAAACAGAGAGTAGGTGTTAACGGAACTTACTCGGATTGGGTAGATGTGACTAGTGGTGTACCGCAAGGGAGTGTTCTGGGTCCGGTTTTTATTTTTAATATACATAAACGACTTACCTGATGCTGTGAAGTGTTTGTGTAAAATCTTTGCTGATGACACTAAATTGTATAAAGCTTGGAATCTGCAGCAAATTGTGACGAGCTTCAAAATGACATAATATCAGCGGGGCAGTGGTCAGAGTCCTGGCAGTTGCCTTTTAACATTGAAAAATCTTCCATCATGCATGCTGGCAGAACAAACCCAAACCAAGACTATTATATGACCTACTCTGGTTCACCTTTGTCTGTCACAAATGAAGAAAAAGACCTTGGTGTCACTCTTAATTGATAGTGATATGAAGTTTAGACATCATGTTAACATTATCACCAATAAGGCGAATCAAACTCTAGGAATCATCAGGAGAACCTTCAAGTACCTGACTCCATCCCTGTTTATTAACAAAATACAAAAGCCTTGTAAGACCTAAATTGGAGTATGCCAATGCAGTTTGGAGCCCATGTTTTGAAGGAGACAAAGATAATCTGGAAAGAGTTCAACGCAGGGCCACAAGACTTATCGCCTCCATTGCTCATCTCCTTTATCACGAGCGATTGAGAACTCTAAACTTACCGACTCTTAACCATCGTCGTTTAAGGGGTGACATGATACAAGTATACAAAATCCTCAATAATATAGACCATGTCAAGCAAAATTTTCTCTGGAAGCAGCTCCATAGTAGGACTAGAGGACATAGTCAGAAATTACACAAGCGGAGACACAGAATTGACCTAAGAGGGAATTCTTTTGCCATCAGAATCACTAGCAACTGGAACAGCTTACCAGAAGAAGTCATATCAGCATCTAGTGTTAACGCATTTAAAAACCAACTTGACAATCACTGGAGCATATTTATTGGTACAAGATAGGGTGGTGATACGGAAGCGGAGTGCACTGAGTGAAGTCGGCCGTCTGGAGGAGCTAACAAGTCTAGGACTTAAGCTTAAAGCGGAGGTATCAAGGTATCAAGGAGTCTGTAATTACATTCAATAGAAAAAAAATCTTGTAGGGGCTGCATGTCGGATAAGATTCTGGACAACTTTGCTTGTTGAATCTGGCAGCTTATGAAATGTTTGCCAATAGTCTGTCTATGCTGATCAAGAGAAACAGTCATTTTGAGGAGTATGCAAGTAGTAGGGAGGGAGTATTTCAGGTACCGTTTTCCAGGGAGGTAACTCTTGGTTCCCCTTTTTCCTCCAGGGGGCGCCACCAGTGCCGTATGACGTCACTTCCGGTCTGGGTAAATGGAGCGTGACCTGTGAACATGATAGGATATGTACTGACCTGTCTGTGGGTTTTTCCACAATGTCGTTCACCTCCGCGTCTTTTCGGGTACGTCCGTTGTGGGGTTTTCCCACAATGTCGTTCATCTTCGTGTCTATTGGGTGATCTCCGTGTTTCTCGATTATACAAGTGGGGTTTTCCCCACAATGTCGTTCACTTCCACGAAAAGACACGGAGGTGGCCGAAGACACACGCAATGAACATGATAGGACATGTACTGAGCTGTCTGTGGGGTTTTCCCGCCAGAATTTCCCCGAATTGCAACATTGTTGCACGTTCGCTACAATGTTGCGAAGATGTCACGGAGATCACCGAAAAGACACGGAGATCCCCGAAGGGGGCGAGAGGGGTCCCCTAGCGTACCGATTGGGTCGTATGAGGTATCAATGTGAAGCAGTCGTGAAGGGGCTTCCGATGGGGTGGGTGTGGGGTTGAAATACCGTCATTCTGCGCATGCGCGGTAGACCAAGGGTATGGAAATAGACGTTTTGGGGTCTAGGGGAGCCCCTAGTGGTCCGATGGAGTCCAGTGAGGTATCAATGTGAAGCCTATGTGAGGGGGCATCCAATGGGCTGGGTGTGGAGTTGGAATATGGTCATTCTGCGCATGCGCGGTAGACCAAGGGTATGGAAATAGCCGTTTTGGGATCTAGGGGAGCCACTGATGGACCGATGGGGTCGAGTGAGGTATCAATGTGAAGCCTATGTGAGGGGGCATCCGATGGGCTGGGTGTGGAGTTGGAATATGGTCATTCTGCGCATGCGCGGTAGACCAAGTGTATGGAATAGACGTTTTGGGATCGAGGTGGGCCACTAATGGACCGATGGGGTCGAGTGAGGCATCAATGTGAAGCCTATGTGAGGGGGCATCCCACTGGGTGGATGTGGGATCGGAATATCCTCATTCTGCGCATGCGCAGAACGGGAATTGTGGGAAAAGGGTATGAAAATAGACGTTTTGGGATGTAGGTGAGCCACTAATGAGCCGATGGAGTTGAGTGAGGTATCAATGTGAAGCCTATGTGAGGGGACATCCGATTGGACTAGTGTCTCGGCCGTTGTCCACATTCTGCGCATGCGCAGACAGGGCATTCTGGGAAAAGGGTGTGGAAATAGACGTGTTAAGGTTTAGATGAGCCCCTAATGATCCTATGGTGTCGTATGAGGTCTTATTTTGAAGCTGTCGTGAGGGAGCATCCGCCTGGGCTAGTGTGTCGTTCGTTGTCAGTAGTCTGCGCATGCGCAGTCTGGCCGTAGTATAGAAATAGACGTGTTGAGGTTTAGGTGGGCCCCTATTGGTCCGATTGGATCGAGTGAGGTATCAGTGTAAAGCAGTCGTGAGGGAGTATCCAACGGGCTGGGTGTGACGTGGGACTGACGTCATTCCGGCCCGGCCCGGCCCCGCCCTGCCCTGCCCCACCCCGGCCGTAGCGCGCGCAGGTTATCCGGCCGCAGCGCGCGCGCGCGCCTTATCCGGCCGCCCGCCTGCGCGGGTGAATTTCGGATTATCCTAGGCCACTGATGGGCTACTTTCTCCACGGTGTTCGAAGCCAGTTTCACCGAATCCCCACATGTCTGTTATAGCCTTCATGCATTATGCTCATATAGAAAACACACAAGACAGGGGTTTTTGGGTGAGCTCTCATTTTGCTTTTTTTATTCAACAACAACAACGTGAGAACAACCACGTGAAAACTGAAGCCCAGAACAGGGGGCTTGTACATTGAAATCGATAGAACTTAAGCCCAGAACAGGAGGCTTGAACATTGAAAGAACTTTAAGCCCAGAACAGGGTGAGCTTGTACATTGAAAGAACATAAGCCCAGAACGGGGCTTGTACATTGAAATGATGGGCGGCCCAGTCATATACGAGTACATCGCGGTCCTTGGCCTTGGGGTACTCGTCAAACATCTGTACGATGGTAGATAAGGGTGTTCCCCGCGACATCGATGGTACAGGTAAAACAAGCAATATTGTCCGCACACGCTACTGGCCAGGCTTTGCAACGTTTGACTGTTCCAACACCACGTCTCTGTGCCTTGATCCATGAAGTCTGTTAAATCGGGATGGAGGGGTGGCAGGCCATACGGGTCAAAGTATTCGCCCTGCTGTTCTGTCAAGAAAACGCCCACCCAATGTTCACCGGGCCGATCCATCGGGTCCGTGTTAAGAACGTAAGCAGCAGGATACATACGGTCTAATGGGAACATCTCGGGCGAACACCCCTTGAAAGGGTCATTCTCCAGCACGGTGGTTATCTGATCTGTATCCATGTTAGGTGGAGAAGTCACACAGGACGTTGCGCGCCTTGTCCACTTGAATGATGTTGTCAAACTCGGCGTAGCAGATCACATTGACGGTGCTCCGGAGGGCTCGTGCAAAGTGGATTTCCAACCGTAAATTGCCTTGCTTGGCGAGGGCCAACTGATGGTCGTTCTCTAAGGTGGGGGTCAGATCGAAACAGAACAACGTGTATCCGTTCGCGTAGTCCTCCCGACTGATCAAATTCCCTTCGTCCTGGTTGATTTGACCGGTGGCTGTAAACAGGCTCTGATAGACTCGAATGAAATTCCTGCGCCCAAAGTTCGGTGTTAAGGCCGTGGCTGGCACCTGTTGTCCATCCACATGCAGGGCCAAAAAATTGATGCCGAAATGTTTAAAGTCAAACGGTTCTCTGGGTAGGCTCCGCTGAAACTGGTATTTTCCACACAGGCCAGGATCAATCGCTTGGGTAGTTCCCCCAGGAACAGGTTTTCTTTGTTGGCGCTCATATTTCCAGCAGACACAGAGAACACTTTGGTTTGCACACGTCGGATAGGGTACTGGGCTGGTTTTGTTTCCAAGGCTTTGAGGTGTCCCAATTGAACGGCTGGATTCGGTTTCACTTTTCGGACATACAGGACTGCGTCTTGGATGACAATCTTATAGTCAGCTGCATTCCCGTCTACGTTAGTGGCCATCAAGGCGAAGGTCGGAGGCGCCCGTATCAGTCGGATTTTGATGGGGATCTTGTTCAAGAGGTACCGGTCTTGCATGAAGATGTCTACGTGCAGTCGACCCATGAGATCCACCGAGACGCCGTTCGCGGTCAAAGCCTTCCGTTCTCTACGCCCATGTGCTGGGCTGTGTCCTGGTAGAATAAAGCGGCTGTCAGTTGAGATTTTTTAGCCTCTCGCCCATGCGACAACAGCGTCTCGATGTAGGCTCGATAGGGGTACGTCGAGTCACTGATGAGTTTGTCGCTGAGAAATATATCCACCTGTTGAATCATCGAGTGCAGCCAGAGATTCGTCGGGCCCACCGTTGCTTGGTCGACGATACTGGAGCCATCTCCATTGACGATGTTGGCGTTCACATACAAGTATGTATGGGCTAAATCCACATAGGCCGTATCCGCATTACTGATGGTGAACTCGATGGGCCTTGTTTCGTTGATGCTGGAGAGCGGGAGATGCTCCACCCATAATCCTTGTTCGGCACTGGTCTGAGTGGGCGGGACGGTCCGCAAATCAAATTCACTGTTGGTGGAGGGGCAGGACTCTGCGTGGATCAAGGACATGTTTTAAGAAAAGATATCCTGGGTCTTCGATGTGCGTCGTCGCTGGGTCGGTCGTCGACTGGTGCGTGGTCTCGGTGGTGCAGGTCTTTTATTCCCTACGGTGCGTTGTGCTTTGGCCACCAAGACGCCTCCTGCTTCTTTGGCCCGCCGTTTCAAGGCTTCTTTGGGTGCCGTACCCCCAAGACATCACCGGCGACTTGCAGTCCACTGCGTACCGCTTGTTTGCCGATTGCCTCCACCCCACGCGTCACCAAGGGCAGGAATGTTTTGACGATGCTCTCGAGTATGTTCCCCAGTCCATGTCCTCGTTGCATGCGTGCACCACTAAAGACCGGAAGGCTACCGCCGGCCTGTTGGGCATAATAGTCCATATAGCTGCGTACATCGCACTCGTAAGGCACCTTCATTATACAAAGTGGGGAGCACGTGCTTGTCGAAAATGAAGTGTCAGCACCACTTTCCCGCGTTCGAATGCCACCGGTCGTCCCGTGTCATCTCACATCCACCGTGATAGTGTTGATGTCGGTTTGTCGTACGGGTAGGTAGAGCATGTGGGTGAAGCTGTGGGTGACTTGATCTCCATACGTCATTTTAATGGGCACCACCCGTAACAGAGGTGTGTTGATATCACCCACGATGTGGTTGTCCGCCACGTCCGAGTAGACGTAGAGTCCGTACATACCCGACTTCATATCCATCGGGATCTCGCCTTGGTGGGCGGTGGGACCAGCGAACGTCTGTAGATCGAAACCCAGCATTTGCTGTAGGATAGGACTCAGTACGACACTCGCGTTGGCGGTAACGATAAGCTGTGCCTCGTCGTTGTGTGCGTTGTAATCGAAGTCCACGTGATTCTTGAAGGGAAAGGATTTGATGGGTTTTGAAGTATTCGTGACCTCCCGTAGAGCCTTATAATGCAACAGTCTTGACAGCCCACCCATGAACTCCTTGGGAGTATTGTATTGGCCTTCGGGGAGGGTGAGTCGGGTGTCTTTTCCTTCGTAGGTCACCTCGTACCACACTTCATTGGCTCGCACGTTGTACCACCACGAGTAAGGGTATTGGATATCCACGAGGCCACATTCCCAGCGCCCAGGTAAATGCAACGGTTGCGGTAACTGGGTCACGTATTTGGCCAAGGTGTTGTCAGGAAACACATCCAGCGAACTGTTACTGGGTAGGTGAGGTAAAACATGGCGACTGAGCTGTCCTGCTGCTGATGTTGGTTTTAATAGGTGTTCCAGGCCTTGGGCGGTTGTGTTCGGCGTCGTGTTCGTCGCGGTGACTTGCTACGTGTCACAGCTCTGGAGATGTGAGGTGTCCTGATCAAGGATGGTTTTTTAAAGGTCTGAAAAGAAGGCGCCTGTTGTGGTGGTGGTGTTTTGTGGGGTGACGCGTTGTCGTCGCCATCTGCAAACATGGACCGAACCACTGCTCGGTAACCCGTGAGTGAATTAACCACGGTGGCATGCTGTAAAATGCGAGTCGCATAGGGCTGGATCTCCGTCATGGCTCTGCAACCGTAGAAATGAAGGTGTGGGATCCAGAAGGATGTGTTTTATAGATCATGTCACACATGCGCGCCTATACGTAGCTCTACGGGTGTAGTCCGTGATACGTACTATTCTGATGGGTTAGTGCAAAAAGAGAGCAACAACAACAATGATTACAGCGCCGGAGGCGCTCCTGGATCCCCTGGAAAATCTTCTCCACGTGTCATGATATAGCTCCGATGCCTTAAAAATTCCCACGGCCGGGCCGGGTCGGGCCGGAATGACGTCAGTCCCACGTCACACCCAGCCCGTTGGATACTCCCTCACGACTGCTTTACATTGATACCTCACACGATCCAATCGGACCAATAGGGGCCCACCTCAACCTCAACACGTCTATTTCTATACTACGGCCAGACTGCGCATGCGCAGACTATTGACAACGAACGACCCACTAGCCCAGGCGGATGGTCCCTCACGACAGCTTCAAAATAAGACCTCATACGACACCATAGGATGATTAGGGGCTCACCTAAACCCTAACACGTCTATTTCCACACCCTTTTCCCAGAATGCCCTGTCTGCGCATGCGCAGAATGTGGACAACGGCCGAGACACTAGTCCAATCGTATGCCCCCTCACATAGGCTTCACATTGATACCTCACTCAACTCCATCGGCTCATTAGTGGCTCACCTACATCCCAAAACGTTTATTTTCATACCCTTTTCCCACAATTCCCTGTCTGCGCATGCGCAGAATGACGATATTCCGACCCCACATCCATCCAGTGGGATGCCCCTTCACATAGGCTTCACATTGATACCTCACTCGACCCCATCGGTCCATTAGTGGCCCACCTCGGTCCCAAAACGTCTATTCCATAGTCTTGGTCTACCGCGCATGCGCAGAATGACCATATTCCAACCCCACACCCAGCCCATCGCATGCCCCCTCACATAGGCTTCACATTGATACCTCACTGGACTCTATCGGACCACTAGGGGCTCCCCTAGACCCCAAAACGTCTATTTCCATACACTTGGTCTACCGCGCATGCGCAGAATGACGATATTTCAACCCCACACCCACCCCATCGGATGCCGCTTCACGACTGCTTCACATTGATACCTCATACGATCCAATCGGTACGCTAGGGACCCCTCTCGCCCCCTTCGGGGATCTCCGTGTCTCTTCGGGCACCTCCGTGTCTCTTCGGTGATCTCCGTGACATCTTCGCAACATTGTAGCGAACGTGCAACAATGTTGCAATTCGGGGAGCCAGGTGTTCGGCACGTGACAACCCCAAGCAGACGACAGCGAAATTCTGGCGGGAAAACCCCACAGACAGCTCAGTACATGTCCTATCATGTTCATTGCGTGTGTCTTCGGCCACCTCCGTGTCTTTTCGTGGAAGTGAACGACATTGTGGGAAAAACCCCACTTGTATAATCGAAGAAACACGGAGATCACCCCATCTTCACGACGTCGCGGTTTCTATTTGTGAGCCAAAGGCGAACCCTTGACCAACTTGCATAGCAAACCGCGTTCCGCCCACACTCCACTTACGTGACCTAGAAAACTGCGCTGATGGTATATCATACGTTTGGGTTTTACTTTCGCTGCTAAACTATTCGCTGATACCGAATGTAAAATATTTAATCCAAGCACGCATAACAATAAAATATTAATGGATAGACCAGCGACATTTTATAGAAATCCATGCGTTTCAACCCAGTTCAAGTCCTTCACTTCAGTGGGAAGGTGAAGTCGGGTACACTGGCCGCCTTTAAAGCTTCGGTGTTTTCTGCCTTTGCCTGGTTTGTTGGATGTTTGATGGTAGATGAATGGGTTTATTTTCTCTTCAAATAGATTTTGTTTTAAACTATGTTTCCTTTATATTTATTAATGTTCATGGTTGTTGAAAAGGTGCAAGTTCATCTGTCACTGGATATCGCACAAGCTATGGTGTTTTCGAATCTGTTGTCAGGGTCGCCATGGTCGCGGTGCTTAAGTGATCTGATTGGTCAATATGCGCAGGATGCCGCTGTGTGTCGTTGATCCCGATACACTGCCCAAGCGGACCAGGGGTTATATCGATCATACAGATAGAGATATCCCTGGTTTTTGCGAGGATGAGATCACCCAAGAGACACGAAGATGACGTTGTGAAAAAAACCCACAACGGACGTACCCGAAAAGACACGGAGGTGAACGACATTGTGGAAAAACCCCCAGACAGGTCAGTACATATCCTATCATGTTCACAGGTCACGCTCCATTCATCCAGACCGGAAGTGACGTCATACGGCACTGGTGGCGCCCCCTGGAGGAAAAGGGGAACCAAGAGTTACCTCCCTGGAAAATGGTATCTGAAATACTCCCTCCCTACTACTTATGTATTCACATATTCAAAGGCCAAATTCCAAGAGTTTAAATCTGGCATCTACATTATGTCTGATACCAAGTAAGGTAAAACAAGATAATCAACTCCAAGATTGTCAACTTCAAAATATTCAACTCCCAAGATTTCACAGCTCGAGACAAATGTGAATTTGATAACAAACATCTCAATTCAAATAGAGAGAACAGGAACAAAATTTGTAGGCCTACGTGCATTGTCGCCTAGGTCACAGCTATGCCCTACGCTATAATACTCCGGCAAAATTGTGGTAGCATGTCTCTGGTGGAGCGAGAGTTTCCAAATAAATTATTCAAAAAGGGCATGGACCCTCGACTCGGAAGAAATGATCAGATGATACATATCTAGGGGAATCTAGGGAAGAAGTATCTGTTTATTATTCTCCAAGTAAATCACAATAGCTCAGTCATCGGCAATACAAAAATTATAAAACAGGAGAAAATCTCGCAAAAAGATTCGTAAAAATTATCATCCGAAAACAACGATAACTCGTGTTGCTATAGTGATATATTGATTATGCCAGCGTAGACTGTAATTTTATAGACTTGATATAATCGACAGAGTGGGTACACACGTTATGATTTTGTGGTAAGTTTATGGTCTTACCTAAGTGCTCTCACGGAACTCCAAAGGCCAACAACAGTAGGAGCCAGGCAAAGTGTGTAGCTGAAGTTCGTAGGTGGTGCTTGGAAGCCAGAGATGCAGTCGATGCAAGAGGATGATCGAGGGGAGGTCACTCCGACGGGAAAGGTCCGATGGAATGTCCGATATCACTACACCCCCTTCCTATAGAAGTCTTGTCTATCGAAAGCTTATTTCATACAAAATAAAGGTTGGCTTGAGTAGACTGAAAGCACAAAGACATATATGGAACATTTATAGATCTATAGATTTTGAAATATATCGTTCGAAAACAGATATGCCAAACAATCAACGCTACATTTTCTCTGACAACAACTATGCTGCAATAACGCATGTACAAATTTCTTCCAAGCAGCAACTATGCTGAAAATAACACATAAGTCTGTTGGTACTTACATGTATGCGAAGCACCAACTGTATTAAAATTAACATATGTACAGGTCTACTTACCAGGGGTGTTACCGTTGCGAGATCATTACAGAACTTTGGGAAACTCTCTAAGTATATTATCAAAGTACTTAAAGTACTGATGTCGGGTTTACTTGCATCAGAAGGGTTTATTAGTCCCATATTTGTGATCATTTGAGGGAGAAAATCGTCCTCAAGCTGTTCGGTTTGTAGGGCCAAACTTTCACTTTTATCAAAAGGATATGAAATGGATCATTTTGTTCAGACACGAAATAATGAAGGGCTGCAGATGCACGAAAACGGATTTATGGCGCACCAAAGTTGGTACATTGGCTTATTTTCTTATTTTTATGCACTATTAAAGCTTATTCGGTGCAGATTTTCTTTTGTTACAAAAATAGGACACCTTTAACCAAAACCAATTTTAGCTATTTTAAACAACAAATAATTCTGAAATAGTCAGTCTAAATATGATTTTGGTGAAGGTGTCATAAATTTGCAACAAGAGAAAATGTCGACTGCAAATGCACCGAAAAATGCTAAATAAGCCAATGCGGCAGGTCTGAACCACTGTAAGTCTCGTCGTGTTTATCTGTGGGCCTCGATTTATTCTTTATCTGATCGTTTCTTTACACTATTAGATTATTATCACCAAGTATGTAGACTAAAAGAAATAGTCAATTTGGCGCTTTTCAGACAAAAATTAGCCCCACCAGCTGTGTGTATCAAAAACGTGTTGAGGACAATTCCCTATCTAAAGTGAACACCACCTTGGCTCTGTGATCTCACAACAAAACTTCCATGGATTCCGTGCCGAATGACTACCCTTGCCGCCGTAACAAATATGATACCGGATAAAATAAATTGGAAAGGCAAATTCAATAGAAATTGGAAAGATAAAATTTACTGCGATAATGTCCCAATTATCACATTCAATGCACAAGCTACCGTGCATTGCAAATGTGTATATGAATGCTGTTAGGGGCATGAATGCTGTAAGGGGCATCAAATGAGAACAGTCTCCGGGCAGGAGATCAAAACTACACATGTGCAGAAGAAAAAAGAAAAACTGAAGAGTGATACTAATGTAGGGTTTACCCTTGGTAAACCCGACAATAAAACCATTAGGGTGATTTAACCAAATCGGGGTGAATGGTCTGATTGGCTATCCAAAGGAAGCATATGGCCTTCCCTGGTAAATTAATGAGATCTAATGATCCAGGCGGCTGCCAAGTGGAAGCATATAACCTCCTCCGGCAACAACTGGGTCAAGTAATGCTTTACCGTGTTGCTGCATCCGTGACTGCCTAATCCAGGGACACAACTGAATTAAAGGCAAATTGTCATCAATGGAGGCTCCTATCACGATTGGATCTCTTCCGCTGGGAATGGGGTAGTATCCAAGCCATGTTAAAACTTGTCGTGCAGTCAATGACTCAGATGGAGTTATTGGTGGTGGTTTGGGTAGTAGTTTTGGCATCAAACCAGATTTTGAGGCAAGCGTCGATGGGTCAAGGAAGCGGATGTTAGCAAGCAAAGGCGTGCAAATAATGGGGCTGGGCGATGAACTCAAGGAACGCCTCACTTCCATACGTGTTAAGGAAGTTGTACTGGTCATCGTGGATAGCATTGGAGATGTAGAAAGCATTTTGATCTTCTACACATACTCTGAGGTCGTCCGGTGGTGGAAACAATACATTTCTTAACATGACCTTGTTTGCATTCACTGCAATTGCAGCAGGACTCCGGGCAGTGCCCGTGATTTGTAGTCCCACTTCGTTCTTCAATGGGGGAACAATTAATGACACCCGCTCATTAAATTGCATTCGAGGGTCATCTTCACGCTTCTCAGCGATGTCTGTGTAACCTTGGATTCGTGAGATATTAAACTTTGGTTTATCTGTTATGCCAGTGACCTTCGCATACCCAATGTCAGTTGAAGCCAAAGAGAATTCCAATGAAAAAAGGGTAGCCTGATCTTGCTGGTGAGACTGGGAGTAAATTGGAACCTCAGCATATTGCTCTAAAGCTGATTGAGATGGACTGAAGAGGCCTAATTCGGTGATTTTCATGGTATTGTTTTCCAGTTCTGTCTCCAAGATTAAATGGCTATCGGATGATTCGTGTAAGCCATTTTCGTGTCCGTCAGCTAGCGGTTGTTGGCAGACCTGCTCGTCAGAATTGTCAGCTGAGCGATGATCCATGTAACCCTTGGTAACAACTTGAGGAACATGGTTCGGCTGAGAATTTTTAGTATGGCAAAATGAGACTTCATTTGGACCACCAATATTTTCAGTATCTGGTTTCGCTTTCCAACCATCAAGTGATGATCCTTTGCTTCGTTCGTAGCTAGGTTGGATATCGTTTATGTCCTTGTCTCCGTCCTCTGATAAGACCTCACTCTGCATTTGCCTGTATTGTCGATTAGGTGCATGAGGGTAAATGTCCTCTCTTGGTGAGTTATACTCTGGTATGTTATTTGAATGATTGGAGAACTGGTCATCATTGTTATATGGGGTTGCAGCCAGCATGGAATGCTGAGGGTAAACACAAGTTTCCAGCGTACGGTCTCTATATTCATTGTACAGGTTAGGAGCCCCACATGGCGCTCCTTGATCCATGGAGAGTGGTGAATTGTGGTTAAGTTCCCTGCATTCTCCAGGACCAGGATATTAAGAACTTACGCGAGTTTCAAAAACGTTAAAGGGTGTTGTGGGGACTTTCTACTGACCTTCGAGATGGTAACTGTCTGTGGAGTTACAGGATTTGTATAGTGCTATAGGGGAAGCTATATTCACCTTCCCTACAACATTCTGTGGATTGGAAGCAGTGTTAGTCTGAAAATCCGTAGAGTCATAATGTTCATGTGGCCTATGCTTGACGTCACGTGGCGCTGAACCTATTTTGTGATGTTGAACAAGCTGCGATGTGCTAGAGGAGAAGAGTACGCTTCGAGAGGATGCATTTACTATTCGAGGATGCAGTTGTTGTTGTGCTGCAGTGGGGGCATCATTATGTGTGAACCGCCATGCAAGTTCCTCCCTCATGTACTTGAAACCATGGTGGATATCCAGTCGCTTTGCGTATTTCAGCGCTTTGTTGCTTAGACATTCAAACAGTTTAGCGATCTTCTTTGCTTCTCTCCACCCCATCAGTTTGGCTACTTGTTCAAAACGTGCAATAAAAGATTCCCAATTATTTGTGGATTCCCCCGAAAAATTGGACATTTTGGGAGAATGCATGTTGCTCGTTCGTCTATGCCGCCTCTTCTGCCTTCTGTATTCCACAGATGAGTCGGAATCAGACGTGGATAAATCAGAGTTTGATTCAGAGAAATCAGATTCTGAATCTGCTGAATCATGATGGGAACTGCTAGAAGAAGATCTTGAATGATGCCTGCTCAGGTTATGTCGTCTTTGGAAATATTTTTCAGCGACTTGGGACTCAGCATTAGAGGAGCCAGATAGGTGACGAGAATGTGTGTTTTGTTTGGATGTGCAACATGGCTCCTGTTTAATTGATGGTTTTTGTATTGGATTTTCTTGATGGAAAGAATTGTAAGATTCTCGAGTGTGTGTGGTGTTGGAGTGTGAGTCGAAGTCATGATTACGCTGTACTGGATGTTGTACCTGATCTGAGTGGCCTAGCTTCACATATCGATCATTTGTGGGAATGTGGAGCATGTGAAAAATTCGCATAAAACGTTGCTCTGTTTCACGTTTGTCTATTTCCTGCTCCAAGATTCCCATACGATGTCTGATGGATGCCTTTTCAACCTTATCTGCTGCTACCCCTTCTTGCAATGATACTAGCTCTACTTGAAGTGTTTGGATGGACCGATTAAGTGCCATGATATTTATAATATGGTTTGGTTGCAGCACAAACACTTTGAACACCAGCAGTTCAAATTCATACACATGATACAAAAAAAGGAAACACCAAGTAACCGTACAGTAGGATCGAATCACAACTAACTATACAGTTGATAAAAATCGCAACTAGCGTTACAGCCTTTCAGAGACTAGTCTGAAATCTTTTGCACAGTATTAATTTGAACAAGTTAACTAAGAAAATAAATACGCAGAATTAATACTCCCAGTATAATTCCACAAACAGTTAATAAATACAAGCTAAAGCATGTATTATTTATTTATTTGTGTATTTGCAGGATAATGAAATGGACGGGGGGGTATATAGAGATTCAGAAATATTGGTCTTCAATATTGATGACGTACATATGGAACACAACAAAATCCCAGACAAGAAAATTCAGTCTCAAAATGATACAAATTTATTAATTATGAGAAATGACATAAATAAAATACAAATATTTATTTGAACAAGCACAAGAATGTGTATTTGTGCTTATCGAACCCACTATCAGAGTACTGATGACGACGATATGCACTTTAAACAATGGATTAGAATGTGATATGGGAAGCTAATTACCGTACCCTCCCGATAATACAAATTCACAAATGTTTTAGTAGAATGGTTTTTGCAAACGACAAAATAATAGATGCAAATATTTATTTGGCTGGAAAAAAAACTTATGCATATATTTGTTCTTCACACCAAATAATTATATAATTAATAGAGTAGTAGTAGGTAGCAATGATTTAAGGCCATATTGACCTACTTATTTGTTCCCCCGGGTAAAATTTAAGGGGGGACTTTGTGAGGCTATCTACGGGTGGGGTATGTGGCAGAGCTCTTGGTGGGAACTTTTCAACATCCGGAAAGTACACATAAACTGATGACGCCATCACGATTATTCTTCCGCGGTGATGCGGTCTGGTGGTGATGCGGTCGCCGAAAAAAGCTTCCGCGGAGAAAAAGTAGTCCCCAGAATTCAAATACGCTGCATGGTCCGATTGGGTCGAGTGAGGTATCAAAGTGAAGCATTTGTGAAGGGGCATCCAGTCATGGGTGGGTGTATGTAAAATTAGGATTTTTTCCCGAAAATATAAAAAGCGGAATACGGACTTTACCCCTAAAATAGGGGAAAACACCTATCAACCCTAGCCAAAAGGGCTAATATCGGGCCCCCGGCTTATAGGGGCCTGCCTATCAAGTCAATGGGGTGGGTGCGTGTAAAATTAGGATTTTTTCCCCGAAACTATAAAAAGCGGAACGCGGACTTTACCCCTAAAATAGGGGAAAACTCCTATCAACTCTAGCCAAAAGAGCTAATATCGGTCCCCGGGCTTATCGGAGCCTGCCTATCAAGTCAATGGGGTGGGTGCATGTAAAATTAGGATTTTTTTCCGAAAATATAAAAAGCGGAACACGGACTTTACCCCTACAATATGGGTCTGTATAATACAATATAAGGGGAAATGCCTGTATGGGGGGTGGGGGAGGGATGGTCATTTTTTTTCGTGGGCTTTACTATGGGTTGTGGGGTCTCGTTTTTCTCGTCTCACCAAGAAAAACACGATGGGAGGGGTCCCGGAGCGAAGCGATGAAATGTTTGGAAAAAGTCACCGAGGTCTGTATATAGGCCTATAGGCTGGCTGTGAGGGGTATAGGTCCAACCTGGGAAATTCACACACGTTCATTGTGATATGGGTTGTTTGGTCTTGTTTTTCACGTCTCGTCATTTAGAACACGATGGGAAAGGTCCCGGAGCGAAACGGTGAAATTTTTGGAAAAGTACCATATAGCCCATATAGTCCTATACTGGCTCTTTGGGGATATAGGTTCAACCTGGGAAATTCACACACGTTCATTGTGATATGGGTTGTTTGGTCTTGTTTTTCACGTCTCGTCATTTAGAACACGATGAGAAGGTTCCGGTGAAATATTTCGGAAAAGTACCATACAGTACCATACACAGACGCATGCACAAATGCATACACAGACACACACACGCATACACACGCGCACACACCACACATACACACACACGCATACACACTAACGAATACACACACATACACGCATACAAAAACACACACATACACACACACACATACACAAAGACGCATACACGCACATACGCACATACACGCACACGCATACACATACGCACACACGCACACCAATACACACACACACACGCATACACACGCATACACACACATGCACACGCGTACACACACACGGATGCACACACACGAGTATACGCGTGCATGCATCCGGGGACTTCACGTCCGCGCGTCCATCCGGGTACTTCACCTTACGCGTGTCTATATACTTGTGTATGCGTGTGTGTGCGTACACGAATGTATCCTTATCAGGTACTTTAACGTGCAATCTATTCCCTATCAAGTACTTTTTGGAGACCTAATAAGGAGTAAATCTTTTGAAATAATAGAGCTCCAACTAAGAATGTCATTTTAAAATTGCAAATTGCCTATAAGAAACGATGTTTTTAAAGAAGTTTCTTCTATAAGAAACGATGTTTCTAAAACAGTTTTTGATTAAAAACGTGTCTTTTTTGACGATGTTATTGTGCAACATTGTTACGACAAGAGCGTTCGTCAACAGCAAAAAACATTGTTGCAACATTGTTGCAAGCATTGTTGACGATCGCTACAATGTTGTACCACGATTAGGACCTTATCCTAACCAGCCGCCAGAAGGTCCGAGACTGGGCGCATGAGCTGTTGCTTCAGAGACACAAGGAAAAATTCCCAGACGCCCCAGTACCGCTGCTATACCACCCAAAAGACAGTAGGAAACAGAACATTATGGTCACCATACCCGGCACAGATCGAAAAGAAGAGCTCGTCCTCAATGACATCGAATATGTCACTAAGGAAGCTGCGGAAGGGGCTATCTAATCTGATGACTGGCGCCTCGGCTATTCAATCACACTACATTCTTCCCAGGGTCTCACCATTTATGACCCAAAAAAGGTCTGGATCATCGACGACTATCTCCAGTGGTCCAACCTAGTATACCTGGCCGTGTCCCGTGTGGAGTATATGCACCAGCTAGAACGGGTAACCTGTCCACCAGTAAAGGATACTGAGGTCAGGCAACCCACAGAGCACGACATTAGGAAGGCCATCCAGAAGAAGCTTGTGTCCTACAAGCGCCAGGACCAGGCTAAAAGCCATGATTTCAATCTCAAGGTGGACTACGTCCTGCGGCTCAAAGAGAGCCAAGAGAATCGCTGCGCTGCGTGTAAAATGCTCTGGGTCTACGAACCCAAAGACACGCAGCAGTTCAGTGTAGACAGGCTGGATAACAGCAAGGGGCACTGCAAGGGAAATGTGCGCCTCTGTTGCCTAGAGTGCAACCGAAAACGAGGGGGTGCGGTACTCAGCGAGCAAGTACGCCATCCGGCGGCAGCTGAGTATCAGGAGGCACCACAAGGAGCTCTTCCCGGACAAACCCACGAGCAGGACCATCTTACAGGACAGGCTCATCAGGCTTGATGACCGAGCGTCCAAGCCGGTACACCTGGAGGGACCACACTGGATCAGTCGCGCGACGTCTTCCACCCTCCAGCTCGCCACCCTGGTATAGGTACCGAACGCCAACACCAGAGGGAAGCTTTTCCTCTTTGAGACCCATGGGGCGACCAGCAACAACAGAAGAGGGCTTTTGTGTCACAGCCACAACCTTGATGGCATCCTTAGGCTTCTTACCGGTGAGGCGGGTTACTTCTCCATTCAGGGCCCTAACGACGGCAGGCAGTCGAGCCACCCACTCCGTTGAACGCGCCCCCGGCGGAAGTCGCTTTTGCTGGGCGTATTGGTGCCCAAACAACCGCTCAGCCAGGATCCGGTTAAAGCGCTTCACGATCCCCTGGTCCCGATGAATGTCCACACGACCGTGTCTGACAGAAACGTCATGCTTGGTCAGTAGCTGGCTCACCGCGCCCATAAACTCGCGCCCCGGGTCAACCTGAAGAAGCTTCGGCCAGCTGAGAGGGCTCCGCTTGTAGATGCGGGAGAGAGCGTCAGCGACCTCTTTGGCTTCTTTTGTGGCCAGAGGCTCGGCCACCTTGTAGCGCGATGCCACATCTACAAGCGCGTGTGCATACTTGTAGGTTTTGCGACCACGGGGGAAGCGGTCGTGTGGTAGAAAGAGCAGGTCGGCTTGATGAACCTCGTTCGGCATCTTTACACCAAAACGCGGACGTGGAACATGGCGAGGGCGCGGAAGATAAATCTGCCAAATGGCCTGCTTCTTGAGCCATATTCGGGCCATATCTTCGGAGACTCTGGCTGCTGCGGCGAGGTTCTTGATAGCCGCTAGCCCCTTCCAGTAACCGCTCGGGCTGTAGTAGTGCCCCGCGAGGCGTCGCGATAGCTTTTTCGTTTCACGACCCATTGTAGCTGCTGTCGTGCCGACATTCCAAGAGGTGAAAGTCTCTAATATTGCTAGTGTGCGTGGCAACTGGCCTTGTGCACAAAACATGCGGCTCTACTAGGCTACAAGTTTTTGGCTATTTTATAGCTGACCAGGCCTGTAGCTGCCATCCCCAGCCAGATGAAAGCAATCTCGCGGTCTTTCTGTGAACCAGACGGCGCGTAGAAGTCCGAAAGACGAGGCTCTGAGCGGAGAGGGTCAAGTTTTTTGCCTGTGACGACGATACAGCTCACCAATCTCCAATGTACGAGTTGTCACAGCGAAACAGCTCACCAATTACCAGTATACGAGTTGTCAGAGCATTTCCATCATAGCTCTCTAGATTTGTATCTAATACCGCTTATGCCGGTGCTAGGGGCCGTGTGGTCATATCATCCAAGTTGCCACATGAACAGGTACAATAAAAGCGTACCTGAGATACAACACATATCACGAATCGTTAGATTCTTGGTATGTGCTTTAGAATAGGTTAACCAGAAGACTATTCTGTGCAGTCATGTGACGCAGTCAGTATGTCGGCACCTCTTCCCACCTCCCTTATATGTGTTGTAATTGTGAGTACTCGCGGATTGCGGCATCGACGTCATGGAATGTGCGAACGGCGTGTCCCTGTCGTCGGAGCTCTTCATTTATCCAGTCAAGCCTTTCGGTTCGCTTTTTTGTCCATGCATCCCTTGCAGCCTGGAGCTGTTCTATAGCCTTGTCATGACGTTTGCGCTCTTCGTCAACACCCGAACTTCGAAACATTACTAGCTAGCAAGGCAATCGAGGCCATGTTTTATACGCTGTTCCCGCTGGCACGGCTACTGTTTTTACCTTCTGACACCTTTGAAGACATTATTGCATACGAAAAGGATCTTTTAATTGCTCTGTTAATTGCTCTGTTTCGGTCGGAACGACTGGCGTCAGGCGCGCTGCCGCTCGACGATCGATTGGCTCTCTCACAAGCGGCGATCCTGAAAGTGCAAGCGAGCGCAACATGTATCCCACGAGCAGAGCCCCTGCAATTCCTAGACTGCATAGTATATAAGGAGCCCACTGTGGTCCAGCACTCCGTGCGTTTTCGACGGTCGGTTCGGTGTTTGAGGTGGTCGTCTCGGCAGCCTGTGGGAGCAAGACGTTCCTTGGCCTCCTTGAGCTCCATCTTCAGTCGTTCTTGTTTGGCCTTTCGCGCGGCAGCGCCCTTTCGTCCCGCTTCCACCTTTATAGGGTTCTTTTCATCAGGCGCTGTCCCTTCCTGACTGAGGGTCTGTCGAGTCACTCTCACTGATGGCTGATTCGCTTGTGGTTCCAGTACCTCTGTCATCATCGAACGTAGACGCATATGTCCGGGGGCATGTGTGTCCAAATTGGCAGTGTTTAACAGTGGTAAGTAATGTGGTCAGGGGTGCTAAGAGCATCCCAAAGCGGTGGTATAGCTGACAGGTAGCATTGCTTAGCGCATGCTCAACGAAGGGATCATCTTCTAGGTCAGCAACGAGCTTTGACTGATTTTCAGATGGAATGGGGAGCAAAGAGCTGGCTGCCATGGCATAGAGCTGAAGTGTAGCTATCCCAAAGGTCTTAGTCATCTTAGCTCCCAAGCGCGCTTCATAGCGAGCATACAATTTGTCAACTTCTATATCGTCCAGGCTTTCGACCTGGTCCGGTGTAATGACCCTCCCCATGTACTCCTTGGCCTGTCCTCCGGCGGCCAATGCTGCTAGTCTTTCGCGTTTACTAGCAATAGTCATCCCGTCGGCTCCTACGGAGCTAGATCGAGACCTTGCGGTTCCGGCTGCCGCGCCGTCGTGGCAACTAGATGTAGCCGCCTTGGCTGCACGACCGTCGGCCTCTTCTTCCAACAGCTTGTCAACAATCTCATCGCAATCCATGTTTGCTACATGCGTGGCCCGTATCACTTGCGCGTGCCGCTGGCAAAGGTTAATACTATGACTTACGTATCTCTTCACTTTAATATATTCGTAAATGATATACACAAAGGCTCCGAGAGTAAGAATCTGGCAAAGCAGTAACACTTCCCACATTTACGGCCTAAACAACAGTTAACGGTTAGCTAACAACCATATACGCAGCCGGCTGGTCAGTTTTTAGCAGGAGTTTTGTATGTTTTGTCTCTGCCAGCAGCACCCTAGTTTTGAGTCGCTCATCTCTTGTTGGAATAACATCGTTCTCGTGGAGGCACTCTTCAAAAGAATCGCGGTCCTTACAGTGAAACAGAGCGCACCATCGCGTTTGCTCTCGTAGATCATTCAAGACCGAGTTGTACTTCTGGGTCAGCACCCAAACGCTCTGTGTGGCGGCCGCTGAAGGCTAGCTCAGACAGCCTGTCTTTCTTTTTGGTTAGAGCCTTGCTTGCGGCACAGTCGTCAATGATGTACAAAGTGTGTTCTCCGGCAAATAGGCAATAGAATGCTCGCAGATAGTCGTGGAGGCGTTCGCCGGGGTCGACTACGTAGATCTCTGGGTCAGCCCAGACCCAATGTCGGGCTAGGTAGGTGCTGTTGTAGCGAATCGTGGGACAAAGGATGACGATGTGCTCAAAGACACCACGGAAGTGGCCTTCGAGTAGGTCAAGGGCGAAAACCGTCTTACCACACCCTGTCTGGCCACATATAATAGCGGAGTGGGGTCGTTGGGAAGCAGCGGGGCTGCGCCATTAATTGAGGACTTCTTTGAGTCGGCCATCCTCGATATTCATCTGTGCATCCATGACGATGTACAGATAAACGTTCAATGTGCCGGGGCCGTCTGCTTCTTTTGTGATCTGGATGGTGATGCCCTCGCTGGCATTCACCACTCTTCGGTCGCTCCCATGTAGTCCGTCATCGTCCGTGGCTCGCAGATCCAGCCATAATGCATATTTTGTGGTCAGGAACTCCCCCAGGGAGACGTCTGCCAGATCCAGGTCTTTTGCGGCCATTGCAACCTCGAATTGACGTTCACTACCGGCTGCGAACTTTTTCTTGGTCTCATCCCACAGCTGGTGCGCTCTCAGTCCTTGACGGTACAGCTGATTCGGCACCCCGTCGATGCACACCTCTACCTTCGTGATGAGCGGATTATAGAAGTCCTCAGTGTCGCGATTCCAGGGGACAGGTTCTTCGAACAGCATGGGAATGCCCTTCATGCTGCGAGCGGGCACGTTCAGGTTGATGTTCCAGAGAGCACCCTGTCGTAGAGGATGGCTAGGCGTCCTGCATACTGGGTTCGGATCAATCTGGCGACATCACTCTGCGTGACCATTTCGAACTCTAGGCAGATGTTTTCAATATTGTAACTGGCAGCTTCATCATCCTCTGCGACGATTACGCGACTGTAATCATTGAATGTCAGTTCGTACTCCAGACGATCACCAAGCGCACTTTGGTAGAAAGGCATGTGGCTGTCCAGCAACTCGAAGTCAAGCGGGACAAAGAAGCGGTTGCCGTATGCCCGTGCTATGGCTTTATCTGTTTTCTAGTTTTCAGCATTCGCGGCACCAACCCGAAGCTTTGTCGTGTTCTGGGTTCTGCCAGTATCTATACCCTGGTAGGCTGCATTATCGCGCTCTTCGGCTGTTTTCCACAGGTCGCGATAGCAGAGGTATACGCCGGAGTCGTCAATGCTCATAACCTCATTGCCGCTGATTTTGATTGTTGTCTTCTTTATGATTGCGGGGCCCAAATTCTGAATCACGGTTCGATTCACGTCGGATGATTTGAGTTCGATGTTGAAGGCGAGGCGGGCGGTCCCCAGAACGATAACATCGTTCGCTCCGAGATTGGGAAAGCGCACCAGTAGCTGTTGGTTCTGATCGATAGTGCTGGGGTTGTTTGTGATCACAACTGCCTGGCGAACCCCCTTGATCCCAAGTGGCTCACGAAGTCTGCGGTAGGGATTAAGCTTGCGACCGTATTGTGAAGAAGCCATCTTATTGAAGTGATAAGCTGTGATAGTTCAATATGGCAGACTATGATGTTGATACAGGCCGTCTCGACGAGACAGAAACGAGGAGGGACGAGGAAACGGACGATGTGTCAACAGACAGAGTGGGTCCTTCGGACGCGCAAGCGCAGGAAGGTGAGCGCCCTGTCTCTCTTCAGCGAGAGATAGTCCAGACAGCTGTCGATGACTACTACAACTACCAGGCAGAGAGGGGGCTTACTCCTAACCTAGGTAGGGATTACTCGAGGTTTGAACTCACGATTGACGGGAAGCTGCGCCTTGTGGCTTACCCCAACCTTCGTACAGGCCGACCTCTCTTCCTGTCCACGGTAGCTGGGGTACGTGGCGGTAGCAACGCGATTCGGGATGAACTAGGGTTTACAGACTGGCGCAGACAGTCATCGACAATGCTGCCCCCTCAGGCTGTGGTAGCTCTACAGACAGCGAGCGAAGAGCTTGGTGGGGCTGCAGCGGCTGTCGAAAGCGTTGAACTCCAGGACCTCGACGGAAGAGCCAAGGTAGCCACAGACGCTGTTCAGAAAATGTAAACGGCCTTCACGGACGCGCAACTCGATGAAGTCCTCGGCACCATGAGCGACCCCCCTTTAAATCTCCGAAAGCTGCGTGGGCTTGACAAGGCCCTCCAGACCATTCGGGGTGAGCTCACCAACAACCTGGCCAAGCTGTCAGCATTGGATGACCGCATTGCTCTCGAGGAAGGAAAACTCAATGGAACTGACGCAAATGACGCAGACTCTCGAAGGCGCGTCTCGGAGCGTGTTCGAGAACTAAAGGATGAGCGGGCCGCCCGCCTTGAGGCTGCAACTGCCAGTCGGGAGGCTCTGCGCTCACAGATTAACCGAATCCGTGAGACGATAAACCGCGTCCTCAACGAAGATACTACCCTGGCTGAGCGACTTCGCACATTGTTCAGAGAGCAGGGGATAACCATTGTTAGCATCCTCACTGCGCTGGGCTTCATCGTGTCCACCTTAGTGCTTGCTTTGGCGGGCGGGGGCACCCCGGCCCCAACACCGACTCCTTCCAAGCACAAATGAAGTCGTTCCGACGAGCGGGACTGTAAAAGAGTGGATCAAGAAACACCTACACGCCCTCGGCCGAATCCTCGCAAAGCTTGCCGGGAAAGCCGCGGCGTCGCTGCCCGGCATAATTGGGAGCATTGTTTCCTGTCTTCTTAACCTTATGTCGAAAACTGCTGGATGGCTTGCCGAGAATATGTGGTCCTTGGTTGTTGCGGCTGCGGGGCTGCTTTATGTGGTGACTCGCGACTGGCTAACGAAATAGCCAAATGGTCACCAGCCCAGCTACGATGACACCGACGATGATTGCGGTCTTTTCGTCGTCGTGTTGACTAGCTGGGACCGTGGAGGCAGCGACATCTCGCGAGGAGTGAACCGGCGCGGTGGGAACCACTCCTTTTTCTCCCGTATCTTCTTCTGTGTTTGGAGGAGCGACTGTTACGTTAACGTCCGCGTTCTCGCCAAGTTTTTGATTTTCTGTTGCAACTACTATCTCATTGTTGTAACCGGCGATAGGGCCTATGCGGAGCAACATGTCACTGGGGGCCATGTACAGACCGATTCCGAAGACATAGTTAACTTTGGAGCCTGCATACTGCAGGACGTCTTGGTAGCGTTTTATCGCTGATGAGAGGTCAACTGGAGAGGAGACCGCATCCTCGATGTTGGCGAGAAACTGCTTCTGCGCGTCAAATGCTGTGCCCTCTTTCGGGTTACTCAACCCCGAAAATCGATAAAATGAGTTAGTTTGTATATCTCGACTAAAAACCACTAAAAATGACGAATTTGACCCCAAAATGACCTTTAGGGTGACCTTGACCTCAAATCGTTGAAATAAGACACCGATAACCACTAAAAAGTTGTATTATTCATGATTCTAGCCATTTTGTTGTTTTAAATACGATTGACCTCTAACTCGGGTGGCGGCCATAATGAATTTCGCCAATATGGCGGCCCCAGGGGGCGACTACCTTGGCGCCCGTCAAAAATCGAAAAGGTATTGTATGGGCGACATATGAGCCAAATTTGGTGCTTTTGGAAGAATCTGAACCAAACAGTCTCTTTTATGCCCTAACATCCCGGACTATACCCACAACCCTGTAGTTAACCTAACAAGCTCGCTATGTAAAAGCAGAGACCAGTCCATGATTCCACAACCCTCTCGCCTCCCACCGATGTCTGTCGGTCAAACCTCATCGACCAGACATCCCAACAATGCTATTAGAGTCATATGGCCTGCCTTCGACCTTCCACAGGGGCGGCGGAAGCAATTTCAGATTGCCTCGACCAACGATCACAGCACAATTAGGCGAGGGTCCAGAGGCCGCCTAGGGCCGGGAAGCTTCAGGGTCCTAGATTGCAGGAGATGCATTCTGAGCTATGTCTGGCACATAACATACCATATTGATGCTCGATAAAATGTGTGAAAAGTCTATTTATCATTGAAAATCAGGTTCCACTTAAAGATTCCCGTCGTCACCGCTCACAAGAAACCCGGCGGTGTGCTCTGTTTCGAGATATTCAGAAATTACCAAATATTGATAACCTGTGATATGATAGATCGACAAATTGATTAACTGCCTTTTTTCAGGTCTAGCTCGTCAGTCAGTAACTAGTGAACATGCAACATCATCAGGTCATTGAGTCGTATCTGAGTCATTGTGGATCTGAGGTAGGTTTTCAGTCGCCTGAGAGCAGAAAACGATCGTTCTCTTGCATTTGTAGCTGACAATAAGAGAAGCAGTTGTACAACGACAAAGACCTCGGAACTGTATGTCCTCTGAGCTGGCGACAGGGATATTAAGGTTGACAATATATCCTTCACCGGAACCGACGGTGTGTCATTAAATCTAATGGTCATCGTTTCCAGCTGAGTATCAGGTAGATCTTCGTCCATATCTGAATGATAAAATGTTTTAACTGCCTCAAACTGCTTTGTGTAATCTTTACCATGGCAAGCATTCATCAGTAATTCTTGAAGATTACGATATTTTTTGTAGCCAGGCTGGTCAAATCTGTCCTGAATTGCATCAATAATACGATCCAGGGCGTCAAAATACTGCTGCCGATGCATGTCGCGAGGCGAGCGGAGTTGACAAAATCCGGTGGTGCATCTCCTTGTTCTAGTCTAGCAGGCAGCCTACGTTTGCGAGGCAACTGAGGTTCATCTACCTCCAAGGACTTGTCGTGCGATAGAACTTTCTCGAAGAACAAACCGAAGTCCCTGTAATAGCGGATATTTTCAAGTGTTTGGCAGTGAGTGCTGTAACTTCATGTCCTGCATATGCAGACAGGTTCTGATTTTGAAGGTTTCTACTCAGATTACCACTGTGTCTGAGGACGAGTTGCGCCAGAGAAATTCCCCACTAGAAGCCAAATCTTTGCATTTGAGCTTGGACACCGATGATTCTTGTCTTGACGTCCGTTTCCTTGATATACGCCAATGAAACTTTGGTGTACGGACAGTTCTGCATCAAGCCAGCGGAAGACTATTAGAGATATCTGCCAACTCATCAATCATGATACAGAAAAATGGTGATTTGTGGATGGAATCTATGATGTTGTTCAAAATCTGTTCAAAATACCAGTGGTGTTTATAAAGCAAAACAATATAACTCGAACTCCTCCAGCATGATAGTCTATACATTCAGACGCTGTGGCATTGCCCCGACTGAAGTAGGCGGTAATCAGCGGTCCTGGAATTGTCGCTCGTCGCCCCTGCACCAACAGCTCACAATCGGTAGATGATGTTAGGCTACAGCCCACATGGACCTCTTCATCGGCATTCAGTGAAAACCAATACCGACGTAACGCCTGTTATAATTTGTGTCGGCTTGTACGAGCTATCTGCGAAGTGGGAGAGCGAGGCCCAGTGAGTTCATGTCGTGAAACATGAAGGGCAGTGGCCGAGTGTGTGTGCCGAGTCGGTTAGCGAAGCCCAGTGAGTTCATGTCGTGAAACATGAAGGGCAGTGGCCGTGTCTGTGCGCGCTGCGTCGGTTAGCGTGGCCCAATAAATTCATGTCGTGTATTACGAAGGGCAGTGTGTTGTGCTTGACCAACGATGGTGACCAACCGAATTATTCTGTGTGTCAACGACTGAAAGCTTGCCTGTTGGTGTTAGCTTACGTACAGGACTGTTCGCCGCCCTCCATTTACGAGTACGCACTCTAGTGTATTCAGTTAATGAACTCTGCTGAACTGAATCAAGTTATGCACATGCACTGAATTAACATTTGAATATACCCTGACTGGCCTTGTGTGTATTTAAGTGCGGCTGCTAGTTCCAACAACCGGACACTCAGGACTGAAGGCATCGGGGTCGGACACACGGCGTTGCAGAGACCAGTGCGATGGACTTTGGTGGGATTGATTACTTGTAATATATAGTCTGGGCAGTAGTTTAGTCGTGGCTTTGTTTCTGGACGTGAGTTCTGATTTGTTATTGTGGTCATGATTTTGACAGTTTTTCTCATGATTCGCTAATAAAAGCAACCCATCTGAACCGTCAACCCGGACTTGTTATTGTTCACATTCTCGGAAACATGCTTCCTATTTTCTAACGAACCTGTGCCGTCTTATTCTGGTAATAATGGGCGGCCGTTACATTGGCGCTGCGAGCTTCTATCCTAGTTAAAATGGTAGAATATCTGTTTTTCTGGTTGATGATTTTGAAAGGGTTGCACATGTGCAGACTACACTCTAAATTATTGTACACACTAAGTTATTGTGTAGGACACGAACAACAAGGCATATGTATTTAAACGGCAAACGAAATTTCCTCCTGAGGGCATCTACATGTACGTATGGTGTGTACTGTCGGAATATATTTATTGATTTTATTTTCCTTTTTCTGCGGCGATCAATATATTTGTTGAAATATTGTGAAATTGCCTGCACGGTAAAGAAAAAAATGGCTGTGGGTGGGGTAGATGCTGAAGTAGAGTTAGATAATTTGAAGGGAGAAATAAAGCAATTACAGAAAACGTTAGCCGATATGGAGCGAGGTAATGCACGTGAGGTAACAGATGCGCACGAATTCAGCCTTCCACATCCAGGTTCAGGACGATTCCCTCGAAATTTGCCAGCGGTAACGCATTCTACTCCGAATATGCAAAGATCAAAATTTAGCTAGGACTGCCGAAAAGCCAATCGTTCTTCCAGATTGTTTTGAGGGAAAGAAGGATGACAACTTGGAGGAATGATTTGGCTTATTCGAAATTCATGCCGAGTTAAATGGCCGGAATGATAATTACAAAGCAAAATTTCTGGTCACTAGATTGAGAGGCTTTGCTCGTCGGGTGTATTTGGATATGCCGATACAGGTAAGATCCAGGTACAGTAATTACAAGATCAATTTTCTCCCCGTGGTCGTGTAGAACTACACAAAGCAGAGTTTAGGTCGAGACGTAGACAAAAGGATGAAAGTATTGTTGTCTTTGCCAGCGATCTCCGCAGATTGAGCCGTTCAGCATATCCCACTCTACCTATGTCTGTTGTTGATCATCTGTGTAAGGAACAGTTTATTAATTCACTGGCTAAGCGGGAATTACGAATGAAGTTACGTTACCAGGATTTCACAGATCTTGACCAGGTAATCCGATATGCAATCGAGTGGGAATCAATTGATACAGCAGATCAAGCCGGAAATAAACCTTGTTCAATGATAAAGGTGGGTGAGGAGACCGAAGGGGAGGACAAGCTCCAACAATTGTTGGAAACTGAATAAATTTCATGCTAGTCTCCACATTCAGGTTGACCAAATAAACAAGAAATTGGATGAGCGAGCCGCCGGCAAGTCAAACGCATGGCATGGTAAGCGTGCTCCTCGCAAATGTTGGGAGTGTGAATCGGAACATCACCTACGCCGAAATTGTCCAAATATTTCCTAAGGTCATGACAATTTAAACTGAGCGGGGCTGATGGTGTGGGTCGTCTGTCAGCCAAGGTAAATACAGATTTGTTTAGGCCTGGGATTGCAGTGAATGGTGGGGTGAATAATGGGTTTGAGGCGCAGTTATATGTAACTGGAAGGGTAGGAAATGTTCCTACGCGCATGATCGTCGATACGGGTTCAGCGGTTATCCTACTGGACGAGTGTGTCTACCGGAATTTGCCGAACCCGCCCGAATTAACCCATTAAGACCAGTTTGTAAGTGCAGTGAATGGGGAAACTTTATATGTGTTGGGTAAGATTACTGTCCCCTTGCAATTAGGCAATGGTCAATCCGAGGTAGCCATGCTTGTAGTCTCCGGATTTGGCTTTTCTGTGTTAATTGAAGCTGATGTCATGACTTCTAATCGACCTTAAGCGCAATCGACTATGTTTTGACGGCGGATTCATATCGTTAGAATGTCGTAGAGAGTGCGCTGCAGTTAGGGTGCGCAGCGCGGAAACGGGTTTGATAGAGCCGAACTCTGCATCGGTATTTTCCGCCTATCTTAAACATGATGTCCCTGAACTTGCTGAAGGTATAGTTGAAAGGTCAGACTTATTGGAAAAACGTAGCGGATTAATATGCGCTCGTGTATTTGTACGACCAAAAACAGTAAACAAGTTCCGGTTCGTGTGGTGAACGGGACGTCGAGTGCTGTTACTCTCCGTAAGGATACTGTTGTAGGTTTATTCAGTGAAGTGGGAGGACAGGGTGAGTTGTCTTCTACTGTCCAGCGCAAGTTACCAGACTACACTTATTTGAATAGTATCGATGTTGGTCCATTAGCCTCTGATCAATCCGAACAGTGTTTTACATGATTATGCTGATGTATTCTCCACAGGTTCGGATGATATCGGCAGTACAGACTTGGTGCGTCATATTATTGATACAGGCAATGCAAGGCCTACCAAACAACCTGGCCGTCGGGTACCTTTTCATCAACAGGCAATTAAAAAAAATGAAAGCTGATGGCATTGTTCAATCTTCCAAGAGCCCATGTTCTTCACCGGTAGTCTTGGTAAGAAAAAAAGACAATACAATCAGGTTTTGTGTAGACTAATTTAAATTAAATGCAGTAACAAAATGCTTTTCCTCTCCGAGAATCGACGAGACATTAGATTTGCTAGGCGGCGCGACTTGCTTTAGTACTCTTGACCTTGCTAGTGGCTATTTGCTGGATAAATTGGATTCAAACTCTATGGAGAAGTCCGCATTTACATGTATGGGACAACTTTTGGAATTCCGGTCCATGACTTTCGGGTTAACAAATGCTCCCGCCACATTTCAAAGGTTAATGAATTGTGTACTTGCTGGTTTGAATTGGCGGACGTCACTGGCTTACTTAGATGACGTCATCATTTTCAGCCGTGGATTTGATGAGCATTTGCAGAGGTTAAATGAAGTTCTGCAGAGGTTCAGAGATGGGGCCTGAAATTAATATCAAGCAAATGTAAGTTGTGTCATACGTCAGTGGCATCTTGGCTATGTAATTCCCAGTGCAGGTTTAAGAACAGACCCTGCTAAAGTTGAATGTGTTAAAGACTGGCCTATATCCACTAATGTGTCGGAAGTCAGACTGGCTTCGTACTATCGTAAGCTTGTCAATGATTTTGCTATGCTGGCCAAACCTTTGACTCGACTGACGGAGAAAAAGGTATTATTTGAGTAGAGTATTGATTGTGGCGTGGCGTTTGAAACGTTAAAGCAAGCGTTGTCTTCCCAGACAGTAACACTGGTATCGGCGCAGAACTAAGTCAACTTATAGACGGCGTTGACCGACCGGTCGCATTTGCGAGCAGAATACTCAACAAGGCAGAACGTAATTATTGCGTTACGCGTAGGGAGTTACTGGCCCTTGTCGAGTACGTCAAATGTTTTCGTCCATATTTGTACGCTCGCCCATTCGTGGGACGCACTGATCATAATTCGTTGTGCTGGCTCATTAACTTTAAGGAGCCACAAGGTCAGATGGCTAGGTGGTTGTCATGAAGTTCTCGCTTCGTACCAGTTCACGGTGGAACATCGTCCCGGGGTCAAACACGCCAATGCTGATTCTCTATCACTTAAACCTTGTACACGGTGTAATATGACTAATCAGCCAATGGTTAACCGTGTCTCTTTTTCAGATCACCTGTTGCACGATGAACAGCTGAAAGACCCGGATGTTTCCATTTTTCTGTCTTTGTTTTAGACAGGAAAGTCTCGCCCAAACTGGGAACAGATGCAGCCTGGTAGTCCAGTGGTTCAATCATTGTTGTCACAATAGGATTCGTTGTCTTTTCGGGATCGTATATTATACAGAATCCTAGAACAACCCAATAAACGTAAACAGGCAATCGTACCTAAGTCAATACGTGAACAAATCTTAAAGGGGTGTCACGATCAATCTATGGGTGGTGCGCATTTAGGGATCACGAAAACTAAAGAAAAGTAGTTAGGTTCTATTGGTCTGGAGTAAGTCCTGATGTAGAAAAATGGTGTCGAAGTTGTTTGGAGTGTGCAAAACAGAAACATCCGAACAAACGTCCGAGGGCTCCGTTGATTTCCGTGACTCCTAGTTGGCCATTAGAGCGAATGGCTATGGATTTTCTTGGACCGTTACCGATAACAGACTGGGGTAATCTTTATATCTTGATCATTCAAGTCTACTTCACTAAGTGACCTGAAGCGTTCGCCTTGCCCAACCAAACTGTTCCTGAACTTGCACAAAAGTCGCTGATGAAGTCTTTTGCAGATTTGGGGATTACGAAAAGTTGCACACAGACCAGTGGCCGAATTATGAGTCTAAACTGTTACAGGCAGTTTGCACCCTGTTGGAAATCAATAAAACGAGAACAACCCCATATGATCCGCAAAGCGACGGCTTGTAGAAAGACTTAATAGGACGCTTATTGAAATGTTATCCCAGTATGTCAATGAACACAACAATGATTGGGATGTTGGTTTGCAAAAGCTTTTATTTGCTTATCGTTACAGTCAGCAAGTCTACGGGTTTCACACCAGCTTCGTTGATGTTTGGTCGAGAGTTAAAAGTTCCTGTAGAAGTCTTGGTAGGAACTGTTCCTGAATTAGCCTCTTCTCTGGGCCAATACAAAAAAGATTTGGCGGCGAAAATGAACGATTCATTTCGTTTCCTCACGACAGGTTACTGACAGTACAGCGACGACAAAAGGTTCTTTATTATGCCGAGAGGTCAGTTGGTGACTTCATGGAAGGCGATTTGGTGTGGGTGGCATTCCCAGCTGTCAAGAGGGGCAGGTCTAAGAACTTTCATCGGCCGTGGCAGGGTCCGTTTCAGGTTTTGAAAAGGGTGAATGACGTAGTGTGTCGCCTGCGCGATGTTCGAGAAAAGCGCGGAAGACGTTCGCGTATAGTGCTTCACTATAATCGCTTAAAGCCGTTTTATTCTCGCGAAGAATCAGCGCATCCGCGATCGACCGGTCAAGGTTCCCCCGTAACTACGCCCCCGCTATACCCGGCGGTGGTGAAGCCTCCTTCTCTGAGTCGGCCTTGTTCCGAAGCACAAAGTCCGCCTGCTGACGGCTGTGTAAGTGGTCGGCTTCCCCGTGTGTCCCAGATCCCTGGCAGCACTGCTGGTGGTCCCCCAGGTGTGAGTGATTCTGCCGCCTTTCAAAATGGGTCTCCATTGATTGCGACTGGTGTCCCCACCCCCTCAGTTGTGGTAAGCCCAGTCTCTTCTGGTGATGCACAACATTCGGACAGCACTGCTGGTGTTCCCCCATTAGTTTTACCTCGACGGGGTACTCGAGTTCGATACCCCCAAGACGGTGCGCTGACTACACAGGAAATACCGTGTAGAAGAAGACCAGATTTGGAAATGAACCACGCAGAGTCGCTGTTCATCGAAATAACGCTGAAAAAGGAGAGATGGCTATTAGCAAGTATATACAGAAATCCCTCCGCAAATGAACCTGCTAATTTTGTTGGTGACTTTTTGACGTGTACTGATAAAATAACGTCAGATTATACCAAATGCATACTGATCGGGGATATGAACTTGAACTGGCTCAATAACGACTCAAATGCGCTACGTGATGTATGTGATATTTTAGATCTCCATAATTTAATAACAGAGCCGACATGTTTCAAAAACCCCGACGGAACATTAATTGATGTCATACTAACCCCAAATAGACATTCGGTGAAAATGTCATGCTCGTTAGAGACTGGACTGACTGATCATCACCATATGGTTTTATGTGTTTTGAAAGCTTTTGCTAATAGACCAAGGGCTAAGAAAATTTACTACCGAAGTTATAAAGATTTTAATGAAAGTGCTTTTAGACATGATCTATCAACTGTACCTTTTCACGTAGGAGAAATTTTTACTGATATAGACGACCATTATTGGTTTTTTAGCAGTTTACTAAGTGAAGCCTGTGATCGTCACGCTCCAATCAAATCAAAACATATTCGTCCCGAAAAACCTTCCATCGTCAATAAGGAATACAAAAAGGCCATTATGAATAAAGCTCGACTCCAGCGACGTTACAACAAGTTTCCTACTTCTGACAATTGAGAAAACTATCGCAAGCAGCGGAATTATGTGACGAAATTAAAGCGAAAACTAACTCGTGTGTACTTCATGGATAAGTGTAACAACCTACCCACAACAGAAAGTTTTTGGCCCGTAATTAAACCTTTTTTCTCGGACAAAATTCGCACCGACACTGCTGATGTACAGCTACTAGAAAACAATGAGCTGGTCAATGATGCAAAGGAAGTGGCTGAAATAATGAATGATTATTTTGTCGGTATAGCAGATTCAATCGGTACACTACCTTCTGCGGACGATATTGAAATGACAGATACGGATTTTGTGGAAAGTAGCGTATCACGTTTCTCTGATCACTCTAGCATAGAGGCTATATCTAATCATTGTGAACAGTCAGTTGAGTCTGAATTTTCATTCTCAAAAGTTACGCCTGACCACGTAAGTAAGGTAATAACTCAACTGAAACCGAAAGCCTCTGGGCATGACAACATACCAACTAAACTGATTAAAATTGGCTGTAAGGAAATTTGTCCACATGTATCTACCATTATAAATGAAGTTATTGAACAAGATAAATTTCCAACTGAGGCGAAATCAGCCTTAATAACCCACATTCATAAAAAGGGAAATCTCCAAGACAAAACCAATTATCGACCTGTTAGTGTACTTACCTCTTTATCTAAGATCATAGAAAAGTGCATGAACTCACAACTTCAACATTTTGTAAATACATTTTTACTTCCTGAAATCTCTGCTTATAGGCCTGGTTACAATTGCCAACAGGCGCTGTTACGACTTGTTGAGGAATGGAAATGTGCTTTAGATAGTGGGGAGGCAGTCGGGGCTCTTTTAATGGATTTATCTAAAGCCTTTGACTGCCTGCCCCACGACCTCACCACTGCCAAACTCAAAGCATATGGTATGTCGAAAAGCAGTGTTACATTAATTAGTAGCTATTTAAGACATAGATTTAATCAAGTTAAACTTGGGAACCTGTTAAGTGCTAGGAAGGGCACTACTAAAGGTGTACCACAAGGTTCGGTTTTAGGACCGGTGATTTTTAACGTTTTTATCAATGATTTACTACATTGATCGCTCGTGGAAGCTCCACAAACGAGGTGACTGAATGCTTGAAACATGAAGGCAGGCACTGTATAGAATGGTTCATCAGCAATGACATGGCCGCCAATCCCTCAAAGTTTCAATTTTTCTTGGCAAATAGACCACGGTCAAATATTGTTCAGCAAGCTACGCTTCATGTTAATGATGATGTATCTTTATCTAACGATGCTAGTGTTATACTGCTGGGTGTTATGTTTGATAATAAGCTGTCTTTCTCTGCTCATGTTGCAGAAATATGTAAGAAAGCAGCTAGGCAGCTAAATGCTCTTAAAAGGATATCTTATCTACTCAACACGAAAGTGAAATTAACTATTTTGAAAACATTTGTCAGGTCTCACTTTCTTTACTGCTCTCTCGTATGGTTCAACTGTAGCAAATCAGACTCCGCTAAGCTTGAGAAATTACAAGAAAGAGGGCTCCGGTATGTGTATAACGACCACTCATCAACTTATCTCAATCTCTTAACAAAATCAGGACTTTGTACTCTCTTACTTCATCGGCAGCGACAGCTAGCAACAGAGGTTTTTAAATCTTTAAATAACTTAAATCCTGTTTATATCCAAAGTCTCTTTGTTCTTAAAGACACAAAATATAATTTCCGTGCCAAATCTGTTTTAGAAGTACCGAGAGTAAACACGACCACACATGGTATTAACTCTGTTCGTTACCAGGGTGCTATATTGTGGAATAGACTTCCCAATGAAATAAAAATGGCATCTAATCTTAAAGAATTTAAAACTATGATTGGACATTTTGAATTTTAAATGTATTATTACTATTATTATTATTATTTTTATTCTATTATTTTTTATTTATTTTTTTGTATTTGTTATCATTATTATAATTTTTTTTTTTTTTTTTTTTTTATAAACATACTTCAATCAGTCTGGTGTGTTTCAGTTGTTTTTAAGTGTCCAAATCTTCAAAATTGCAATTTTAAAGAATTAAAACGTGAGATTGGAAATTTGGAATTTGTAAGCTTGTCCCAGTCCAAGGGGATTACAATCTTATTTTCTTATATTTTAAATGTGCGTTTAGAAAATTTCAATTTTAGAGACTGTTTCCATCCGAAGGTATTTAAATGTTCCAATATTCAGTAGTCATTTTTATATCTGTATGTTTGCTTTTTAATTTTATTTTATTTTATTTTATTTTTATTTATGTGTGGTAGACATAGTCGTTATATCGTTTAATCATTTAATCAGTGTTTTGAGGGTTTTACTTGTTACTATGTGTCCATTGTCCGTATAATCTTTTAATTAGTGTTTTGTTCTCTTTAGTTGTTATTAATCCATAGTCGGTGATAATAGCTCCACGGTGAGCTAATGTTGTAGTTATAAAAAATCGACTCTAAATAAAGTGCTTATCTGATCTGATCTTATCTTATCTTACTGGTAACTGACGGGTGAAAACCCCCTTAACATACTACCGGCATGCTTACTAGTAATTAACATGGAGTGTATGTGTGGAGTGTGTGAAATGGCACGTGCCTTGTGAGTACGTGTGTGTGGGTGCAAGTCCATGATTCTGTGACTTTCCTATGTATTATCAAATGTATATATGATTATCTGTGTGATTTAATTGATGAAATATTTGGCCATGAAAAAATGACGGTTCATATTCTTTGCAGACGTGCAGATGTGAAATTGGGTTCTGCTAAACTGCATCTCAAATATGTAAATTTGTATATCGATAATAACGTAAACACGATGTTTTATGTTTGACAATTGAAATTATATGCTTGATATTGTTGATGATATTGAAATTAGTGTTAATGATAATGATGATTTTGATTGAACTCACTCCCCCTAGAAGTTAGCTGAAAATTTGAGTACAATTGCTGCCCATTATGCTTTATATAAATGATAGAATGATCTGCAACATTCGTATATGCTTGGAGTGCATAGTTTTTCTAAGGAGGGGGTGATATAACGCCTGTTATAATTTGTGTCTGCTTGTACGAGCTATCTGCGAAGTGGGATAGTGAGGCCCAGTGAGTTCATGTCGTGAAACATGAAGGGCAGTGGCTGAGTGTGTGTGCCGAGTCGGTTAGCGAGGCCCAGTGAGTTCATGTCGTGAATCATGAAGGGCAGTGGCTGAGTGTGTGTTCCGAGTCTGTTAGCGTGGCCCAATAAATTCGTGTCGTGTATCATGAAGGGCAGTATGTTGTGCTTGACCAACAATGCTGACTAACCGAATTATTCTGTGTCAACGACTGAAAGCTTGCCTGTTGGTGTGAGCTTACGGGGAATCCGGATATGAGAGATTTGGACACTAAATTATCAAGGGCGCATTATTTCGTCTCAGAGAGATAGAAAACACAACTGAACACAAGAAAATATCATTATTTCTTTGAACTAACTTGAAAAATGACTTTGTGGAGGAAAATTGTTCACGTGCACAGTCGAATATGAAAGTACGGCCATGTGGTAAAGGCGAAATGGATAATTTTGCTCGTAGAATCTCCAAAACTTAGTTGAGACATTTTGTTTATCCTTTTCCTGGCCTGTTATAGTATTCATTTTCTGAAAGTCGCTCGAAATTCTTTGTCATTTCGTTTCATTTTTGCTTCACAAAGGTATTGAAAACATTTAAAAAAAAAATATATATAATACATTTTTTGTCATTTTTATGTCTCCTGGTATCATTATGTCATAAAATTTGGTCATTATAATGATGAGGTGGCGTTTTTGTAAATTTAGATTCAGCAAAAATTTTCGAAAATCTGAAAGATCCTAATTCTCCTTACGTACAGGACTGTTCACCACCCTCCAATTACGAGTACGCACTCAATGTTAATGAGTTAATGAACTCTGCTGAAGTTATGCCCGTGCACTGAATTAACATTTGAATATACCCCGACTGGTCTTGTGTGTATTTAAGTGCGGCTGCTAGTTCCTACAACGAGACACTCGGGACAGAAGGCAGCGGGGTCGGACACACTGCATTTCAGGGACCAGTGCAATTGACTTTGGTGGGATTGATTAGTTGTAATATATAGTCCGGGCAGTAGTTTAGTCGTGGCTTTGTTTCTTGAGGTGACTTCTGATATGTTATTGTGGTCATGATTTTGGCAGCTTTTCTCATGATTCGCTAATAAAAGCAACCCATCTGAACCGTCAACCCGGACTTGTTGTTCTGGTAATAATGAACAGCCGTACACCTACATGTGCAAGCAAAAATGTCAGCGGAGGCATCCCTGCTCGCCTTGGCACTACAGAATCGAGCTGATCATGAACACATCTAAACCAGCCCTCCAGACCACAGCTCTGCTGAAAACCTTGACTGTTTTAGTTGTATCATATGTTTACTGCCAACAATCGACCGATGCATCGAGTGTTCCAAATGTCCTGGATCCATTATAATTGTACAAATAAACTGAAGGTAAACTAGCCCAACACTCTGCAGACCCTGATCTCATCTTTACTTGTAACTCATGTGAACTACTCAACCTCATGGGCGTCGCCAGGATTTCTTGAGAGGGGGTCGTTTCGTATGCTTACTTATTAGAGAGCCATGACTTTCCAATATTAGAAAATAACACATGGTTCAGTGCAGAGAGGGGGTCGTTCGCACCCGAGGATCCTCCTCTAACGACGGCCTTGAACCTTGAAAACTCCAGAAATGATGCTTTACACAGACACTACACGGATCCGTCAGAAACGTTCCTTCAACTGAGCCACTCGTCGACACAACTGCAGAAATGCGGAAGTCCCACCCGGTTTCCATCAGCGGCACAGTGATCGACCTCATCGAGGCAACCACTTCGATCACCGAAAACCAATCCACAAGTATTCCAATGAACAGTGAAGTTGTAGTATTGCCCCCAACAACCACCCGCACCCAGAGGACAAAGACGAATGGTGAAGAACAATACACATCGCAAAATAAAGCCTATACCGAGCAAGTTGTCCTGAAACAGAAAAAAAATATCTAGAAAAACGAGAAAAAATCCTAATCAAGAAACAAAACGACTTGGAGGATAAACTCTATCAACTCACTCTTGCCCAAGCCAACATTATCGTACCTGAGCGCAAAAACAGAGACTTGGAAGCATGAAATGATCAGCAGCCTCTAATGAAGTGAACCTACACAGTCCAGGCCATCCAACAGAAGAACCAACCCACATGCAAACCAGCACATCCCCTGAGAGCCTCGAAGTCATCAGACGAGAAAACGAATTAATCCACCTAAAGGAAATGGTCTCGAAACTCGGAAAATCCGCACTGGAGTTTCGCCCCTACCAGCCATCAGTGCCATTTACAAGGCCATATCCTAAATCCAACAGGTGACCCCGCTGCAAGTCTATTTTTGTCAATATCATGGGCCAGCAACTACCCCATACCCTATACACCAAACTACCAACCTATGTGTACCACCTTCAACGATGTCACCCGTCAATACAATCCCTCAACAATACCAACAGAGAAAGTACAGCTCCACAGTACCAAAGAAAAGTCAAAGTGACCTCCTGACCCATCACGACGCAAGTCCAGTCTTTGAAGAGAAAGCAGTAACTTTTAACTACCCAATGAGACTTTACCAGCAGATCTTACTTCGGAAGCAAACAGCGCTCTGAAACATACGACACCAAACAAGACTATCCCTGCAGACTTCAGTTCACCCCTGAACCAACTATCAAAGAATCGTTCAACATTCAAGTTTCCAGACCGCAGCCTTTTTTATTATCTGGCTGCGCCTGTTCGCGCGAACCATTTGGGACCTCGTCATGTGCTTCCCAGGGCAACACACAGACTCGAAGCCACTATCATTCGAAAGTCGGACTTATTAAAAATGGAAATTTCCAAAAACAGAAAGTGGAGCAGCTCCAGAACCTACACACGAGTTTCTCTGACGCAGCAGCCATGCTTCTTATTGGTACCGAAAAGGTGGAGGCGACCATACACAAGAAATACAAGCGTCTGGTCTGTCATTTATCATTCAGCTGTCGTCCATTAAAGAATCTCCGTGTCCATAATCCAAAGATCTATTCCATATAACAGCATTAGCTCCAAATTCTACAAAAAAAATGATAATAATCATAGTATAGATAAACATAGGCTAGTTTCCTGCAAGAGAGAAGCGGTGAACAGTTTTAAATGATGCCGGCAAGATATCATGATGTTCCAAAAATATCAAATCCGTATCGCTGATCAATACTCTTAAACCATAAGATATTCGCTGTAAAGTCATCTAGAGAATGATGTATCTCAGTCAGTATGATGTATCTCAGTCAGTATGATGTATCTCAGTCAGTATGATGTATCTCAGTCACGCTTTGATGGTGACTATTCATATGAACACCGTGAGGATGCAGTGCCCCTGTTCACATCTGCCGCGACCCTACAAGCAGAGGATGCAGTGCCCCTGTTCACATCTGCCGCGACCCTACAAGCAGAGGATACAGTCTCGCCGGTAGACAAATTGTCCGCAAGTCCATCCTTGACACCAGCTGGTTTTCCACAATAAGATATCTTCAACAAGTTCAACCTACTATCGGCTGTGGTGGAATTCTAGATACACCACTCCACGAGCCCTTCAAACGAAAGTAAAAAAACCCACCATCGATAACTACTGGACCAATCCGCTGCAGACCGAAGCATCGACCAAAGCCTTCCTCCACTTCCTGAATCTCTCAGGTAAAGCCCTCACCACATATGGGCAACATTCGGCGCTTCTCTTCGTGATGTAAAAGAGCAGCAATCTAAGCCTAGTTGCTTAACTGATGCTACCTCCTTGAAGAAATTTTTTCAAGTTCAATTAATTTGACACAGACACTACCTCCCTCATTTGCGCGGACGCATCAATAGACCGCCCTCACTAAATCTGTACCTGTAAGAGGCTGCAGCACATGCGCGACCATCTCATCGAACAACTTATCACCCTCTAGAAGAACACGAGCTTCCATGACCTAGTATCTCAGGCTTGGTCTGACCAGGGACCATAACATATTTTATGGTCCGTGGTCTAGCCCAGCGATTCTAACGCAAATTTTGCCGGACGTTAGTAAACTAATCACTACTCCTATGCTTTACCTTCCATAACGAAAGAACAGCTCTGCTTCTGAAGATTTTATAAAGAGAGGGGAGAGAACCAGTTTCGTGTTGTACATGTAACTGAGTTGTGATTAGTCAGATCGTGACTAGTCAGTGTAAATAGAACCGTCAAATACCTAACATTAGGATGTATACATTAGCTCGCTTCTAGATGAAAGGAGAAATTTCATGATCAGCTACGCAAAAAGCACCTCCAAAGGACCGCGTTTCAAATGAATAAAACAATGCTGATTAATCGTTGTTGTTGTTGTTGTTACCATACGCTACCATATTAGTAAGTAGTTTGTGTAGTATAGCGTGCATGTGGTAACAATAACAACATCGATCAAAGGTAAACCCAAACGGATTTTTTTTCGTCCAAATGTACTTTGAAATCATAACTCGGAACTACGCGTAATATGGCAATAAAATTTTCCCAGCTGGACTTCTGGCTGATGACGTCATGGGAGGATAACTTCATGGTGAATGGACCGGATTGCATTGAAAATGTATAGAGCAGGGGCTACGATACAGAAGGCCATTCAAACAATGCTAGCACGTCTGATGGCAATAGCCTGTTTTTGGTCACAACGACGAGGTAGACATAGAAGTAGTTTTTTGTCGTCACACGACATATTTTTGAAGTATCACGGTGAACATTTTGACAGCAACTCAACTGCTCGACGTCACGAGTACTTCAACTGCTGTCCCACACGACCCATTCGGACCACGGATGGTCCATCTCCATCCCAAATTGTCTATTCAAATCTTCTTTCCACCGTGCATGCACAGATTGACGTCATTTTCACAACACACCAGTCCAGCCGGACTCTTCCTCAAGAATGCTTCTATATGACACCTCACACAACCAAATTGGACAAGGATGGTCCATGTCGACCTCAATACGTCCATTCAAACGCCCGTGTTCTACTATGCATGCGCAGAATGACGGTATTTCCACAACACACCAGTCCAGCCGAATGCTTCTGAATGGCACCTTATATGGCGCATTCGGACCACGGATCGTCCACCTCGACCTCAAAACGCCCAACCAACATCCGCCTATGCACCAAGCCTACGCAGTCAGACCTTTTCCGCGAAAGCCAACCCATGGCCACGAGACCCCTTCCCCTTTCTACAGCGCGAGGCAGAAAAAATAAGGTGCCACACTCCATAAAGAAGAATCTCCATGATTGGGTTTCCCATTGGGCCTATTAGGCTAAAGTATATATACCCGCCCTCCACTACCTGAGGTACATCAGGTATTCTTAAACTTTTCCTATTATGTACTGACTCCTAGCCGAACGGGAGTGCTGTTTGACTCCTGCGCATGAAGATTCCCGGACATTCCAGGAGATGCCAATTAACATTGAAGTGACTGAAGGGGATCATATATTTAGGGGCAGCAATGTTCAAATCAGGGATTTGGGCCAACAGAGTTTTCAGATCTCCTTTGACTACTACTGTCAGCAATAAACTGAGTGGCAAGGCTTTGGCGACCTTGATGCAGATGGATAAATTTTATCAAATTGGTTGGCTCTATGCTCTCGAGGACAGATTATTAATCACATATAGAAAAAATGAAATAAATTTAAGCGATCGAATCCTCAACGAGGGGTCATGCGTTTCTTTGGGATTTGTTTTCTAGTAAGCGTGAATAGAAAGATGATTTGACATGGAGTGGGGGAAATGTCCCCAAAGACCAGCATAGCAATACGCACCAAAGGCGCGTCGCCATAGTGGGGTCCGGGGGCCACCCCGCTTTCGAAAATATTTTTAATTTTAGAGTTTTTCGCGATCTGGAGCTTTTTCGGAGTTTCCTTTCAGCTACTTCTGGACCACTCTCATACTTATATTTGCGTTTTGAGAGACAAATTTGCTGACAGGCAAATTATTGATGAATAAACAACGTACACAATCATTATACTGGCGATGGCATCATAAATATAGTAGCTGGAGCTTGGAATAGTGATGTTCTAATAGTATTTACATAATTACATAACAGCAATCAACGTTCAATCAACCGAGTTATCTATCTCAAACCCGGGGGGGGGTCGGATAGATCCTTCGCCCTCACCCCCCTCCCCAGGTTCAAACATGGTGGATCGAGAGCTCCCCTGCCCCCGCCCCATTCGTCGTTTCCTACGCCAAAACAAGAGAGATTAGGCTATATTGCATCGGCGTGAGTAGTATACAGAGGACCGATTGCCGCGAGAAACCGAAAGTGGTGTACGCAGGAGTGACGTCACTTCCGGTCTGTGTGAATCGGGTGTGACCTGGGTAGGAATGGCTGATCCATATCCGGGTCTTCGGGGGTTTGCATCCGGGTTCTTGGGGATAATAGGAATGCATGTACTGACCTGTATCTGGGGGTTTTCATGTGGGACTTGTGCGCAGGTGTTGTCAGGTGTTCTGCGCAGGTGTGACGTCACTTCCGATCACGCGGTGATGCGCTTTTGTGGTAGGGCGAGTTTTCGTGAGTATGTTCGGCAATCTTCGACCCGGTATCGATTGTCGGTGAGGTCAAAGGAAGCGAAGGGCGATCAGGTCAGCATGTTTGATTTGTCCCGAAAATATAAAAAGTGGAACACGGACTTTACCCCTAAACTAGGGGAAAAGGTTCAAAAGGGCTAATATCGGTCCCCGAGCTTATCGGGGCCTGCCTATCACGTCATGGATGGGTGCATGTAAACGTTTCTCCAGAAAAAAAAACAATGCGGTACACGGACTTTACGTCTTCAATATGGGTCCTGATTCGCACATTTGCATTTATGAGGCGAAAATGCCTGTATGGGGTATGGGGGTGGGCATTTTTTTTTTGGATTTTACTAAGGGTTGTTTGGTCTTGCCTTTCACGTCTCGCCATGAAAAACACGATGACAGGATCTCGAAGTTAAGCGGTGAAATTTTTCGAAAAGTTCACAAAGGTCTGGATGGGCCCATAGGCCCATACTGGCTAAGGGGGAGAGGTTCATACTGGGCAATTCACTGTGCGCATGGGTAGTGGGTAAATAGCGCTGGGTGGACGTTTTGGAGTCTAGGTGAGCCCCTGGTGGTCCGATGGTGTCGTATGAGGTCTTATTTTGAAGCTCTCGTGGAGGAGCATCCGACTGGACTAATGTATCGTCCGTTTTCAATACTGAGCGCATGCGTAGTCTGGCCGTAGTATAGAAAGCAGGCATTTTGGGGGTGCATGGGAGTGTGTTTGACCGGAACTTATACACGTCGGGGGGCTATAGTTGTGATTGTGAATCGTCGAACTTTATTTATACACCATGCAAACATGTTGTGACTGGTGACCTTGATGTGGTGAGTGATAAGGACCTAAGAATAGTCCTGATGAAGGAACCTAAATATAGAGAGCCGAGAAATATAAATCTGAGGGCTGACCAGAAGATAGTCCTGTCTGCTTTGGAACAGTACGTTATTGATTGGTCTAAGGGAGAAAAAGTTGAACCTACAGTACTCGCTGATTGGCTGGACCTCACCAAGAGCAAGGTCGTTGAAACAATCCGCCATATTGACAGAAGTACCCTTCCCCAAGCAAAACAAGTACTGAGAAGGCCCAATTCGCAAGAAGTTCTAGCAAATCTCCAGAGTAAATTCGTCATAATCCCAGCAGAAAAAGCTCAAAATAATATAATATTCATATGTAAATATTACTATTACCAGGTGCTGGTTGAAGAATTGAGTGTAAACATATCGTCATCAAATACGTCTACTTACTCTCAAACTGCATTTACTCTGGAAGATTTATTTAACAATCACAAAACGTTTCTCAGGGAAAAAGGTATTTGTCTTCCAATCAAACATAACGATATACCAAAAGTATACTGAACTCCCAAAATGCATAAATCACCATACAAAGCTAGATTCATAGCTGGTTCTAGAAGCTGCACCACCAAGCTTCTTTCAACCCTGTTGAAAACTGATCGTAGATATATTAATGTCGGAAGCCATAAAGCATTCTTTAGCTCTACTACATACAAGAGATATCATTCATGTATCTTTGTTTATAGAGTTGCTTGAATTTCTCATTAAAAATATATTTGTGAAATTTGGCAACACAATATATCAACAGCATATAGGTATTCCAATGGGTACTAATTGTGCACCCCTATTGACTGACCTATATCTGTTCTCTTATGAATATGACTATATGCAGAAGCTATCAAAAACCGATCCATTCAAATCATGTTCCTTCTCATTCACCAAACGCTATATAGATGATCTTCTCGCTGTGGATAATCGCTATATAAATGACGCAGTGAAGGATATATATCCACCTTCACTGGATTTGAAGGAAACTACAGATAACCCTACAGGCACATCATATTTAGACCTATATCTCTATAAAAATGAAGCGGGCCTTCTCTCTCGTCGACTGTATGACAAAAGAGATGATTACAATTTCGACATCGTAAACTATCCCTTTCTGGACAGTAATATTCCAGTGGGACCTGCATATGGCGTATACATATAACGCCTAATAGCATTTGCTAGATCCTGTGTTAAATGTGACGATTTTAATCAACGTCACAAAACATTGTTGCGGAAACTTATAAAACAGGGCTACACCACCAAGCGCCTCCACTCAAAGTTTCTCAAATTTGGCGAAACATATCGCATGCTGATAGCCAAATACGAGCGTAGCGTGCAAGATCCATGGCGTTACGTTTCGTAACTTGTGTCTAATTCCGCTTAACCCGGAGCTAGGGGCCGTATGAACCCATGTACTTCAAGATCCACATGGTACTCATATGAACAGTCACAATCAAAGCGTGACTGAGATACATCATTCTTTAGATGACGACTTTACAACGAATATTTTGGATTAAGAATACTGATCAGCGATACGGATTTGATATTTTTGGAACATCATGATGTCTTGCAGGCATCATTGAAAACTGTTGACCGCTTCTCTCTTGCAGGAAACAAGCCTATGTTTATGTATACTATGATTGTCTTTTTGAATTTGGTGCTAATACTGTTATATGAAATATGGAACAGGTCTTTGGATTATGGACGCGGATATTTTCTAATGGGCGACGACTGAATTATGAATGACGGACCAGACGCTTGTAATTTGAGGTAGAGATGGACCACTATTGGTCCATGTTTGGTTTTTGGTGGTGTGGGTTCTGCGCAAGTGTGATGTGTGACGTCACTTCCGGTTCCTTTTTATTTTATTTTACTATGGGTTGTTTGGTCTTGTTTTTCACGTCTCACCATGAAAACCACGATGGAAGGGGTCTCGAAGTTAAGCGGTGAAATTTTTCGAAAAGTTCACAGAGGTCTGGATAGGCCCATAGGCCCATACCGGCTAAGGGGGAGAGGTCCATACTGGGCAATTTATTCCTAGACATTTGCGGTATGGGCTGTTTGGTCTTGTTTTTCTCGCCTCGCCCCGTAGAACACGATGGGAGGGGTCTCGAAGTTAAGCGGTGATGTTTTTTAAAGTCACTGTGCGCATGCATAGTGGATAAATAGCGCTGGGTGGACGTTTTGGGGTCTAGGTGAGCCTCTAATGGTCCGATGGTGTCGCATGAGGTACTATTTTGGAGGAGCATCCGACTGGACTAATGTATCGTCCGTTTTCAATATTTTGCGCATGCGTAGTCTGGCCGTAGTATAGAAAGCAGGCATTTTGGGGATGCATGGGAGTGTGTTTGGGGTAGAGATGGACCACTATTGGACCATGTTTAAGGTTTGTTGGTGTGTATTCTGTGCAAGTGTGTGATGGGTAACGTCACTTCCGGTTTCTATGACCAAAAAACTACCTCCGAACAAAGAAGAGTTCCAATGTTTCCTTAGACCTTAGACGTATGGAATGCATGTACTGACTTTCAACATCCGGCTGACCAACGCATTTATGGAATGCATATACTGACTTTCAACATCCGGGGGACTGAAGTGTGAATCCGTCTTACATCCGGGTACTCTTCAACATCCGGGGTTTCCTCAGCCCGCCCGCACGCCTGTGTGGGTTATCTGGCCGCGCGCGGGTTTTCCCCGGCCGCACGCAGCGCGTGGGTTATCCGGCCGCACGCAAGAACACCAGACCTTGGACTCCGAGGTCAAGACCTTTGCAAGTGTATGTGCTTTGAATGAGGGGATAATAAAAGGATTGACATGTACTCTTTGTTGCTGTTGCTGTTGTTGCTCTCGTTTTGGACTAACGGATCAGAATAGTACTTATCACGGACTACACCCGTAGAGCTACGTATAGGTTCGCATGTGTGACATGGTTTATAAAACACAGCCCTCTGCGCCCACACCCTCATTCCTAGTGTTGCAGAGCCATGACGGAGACCCATCCCTGTGCGACTCGCATTTTACAGCATGCGACCGTGGTTAATTCACTCTCTGGTTATCGAGGAGTAGCTCGGTCCATGTTTGCAGATGGCGACGACAACGAGGGGCCACGCCATATCCTGAAAGAGTTCACAGAAGCGGTCCTCGACAGAGTGCACTCGATGAAGAGGTGTGCTATCACTCACCCACTACTGGACTATGACAGCCATCCTTGATACCTGGGCGATGGGAATGCGGACTCGTGGATATCCAATACCCTTACTCGTGGTACAACGTGCGAGACAATGAAGTGTGGTACGAGGTGACCTACGAAGGAAAAGACACCTGACTCACCCTCCCCGGCCAATATGATGCTCCCAAGGAGTTCATGCAGGGGCTGACAAGACTGTTGCATTATAAGGCTCTACGGGAGGTCACGAATATTTCAAAACCCATAAAAACCTTTCCCCTCAAGAATCACGTGGACTTTGATTACAACGCACACAACGACAATGCACAGATCCTCCTCACCGCCAACGTGAGTGTCGTACTGAGTCCTATCCTACAGCAAATGTTGGGTCTCGCTCACCCGACCTACACCGGTCCACCCGAGGACCATGGCCAGATCCCGATGGATATGAACGGGTATGTACGGACTCTACGTCTACTCGGACGTGGTCGACAACCACATCGTGTGCGATGTCAACACACCTCTGTTACGGGTGGTCTCCATTAACAAGAAGTATGGCGATCAAGTCACCCACAGTTTTAACCACATGCTCTACCTACCCGTACGACAAACCGACATCAACACTATCACGGTGGATATAAAAGATGACACGGGACGACCGGTCGCATTCGAACGAGAAAAAGTGGTGCTGACGCTTCATTTCCGACAAGCACGTTCTCCCCACTTTGTATAATGAAAGTACCTTACGAGTGCGATGCACGCAGCTATATGGACTATTATGCCCAACAGGCCAGGGGTGGCCTTCTGGTCTTTGCAGATACACGCATGCAATGAGGACATGGGCTGGGGAACATACACGGGAGTATCTTCAAAACGTTCTTATTCTTGGTGACGCGTGAGGTAAAAACAACCGGATAGCAAGCGGTACGCAGTGGACTGCAAGTCGTCGGTGATGTCTTGGGGCGTACGGCACCCAAAGAAGCACAGAAACGCCGAGCTAAAGAAGCAGGGGGCGTCTTGGTCGCCAAAGCACAACGCACCGTAGGGAATTAAAGACTTGCAGCACCGAGACCACGCACCAGTCGACGACCGATCCAGCGACGACGCACAACGAAGACCCAGGATATCCTTAATCCACGCAGTCCTGCCCCTCCACGAACAGTGAATTTGATTTGTGTACCGTCCCGCCCACACAGACCTGTGCCGAACAAGGATTATGATCTTGCTCTCCAGCATCAACGAAACAGGGCCCATCGAGTTCACCATCAGTAATGCGGATACGGCTTATGTAGATTTAGCCCATAGGTACTTGTATGTGAAAGCCAAGATCGTCAATGGGGATGGCTCCAGAATCATCGACAATGCCACGGTGGACCCGACGAATCTCTGGCTGCACTCTATGTTTCAACAGGTGGATATTTTTCTCAGCGACAAACTCACCATTGACTCGACCAACACGTACCACTATCGAGCCTACATCGAGACGCTGTTGTCGTATGGACGAGAGGATAAAAAATTACAGCTGACAGCCGCTTTACTCTACCAAGACACAGCCGAGCACATGGGCACGGCGAACAATGCGGGATATAACAAGCGGAAGGCGTTCACCGCGAAAGGCGCCTCGGTGGATCTCATGGGTCAACTGCACGCAGAACTTTTCATGCAAGACCGGTACCTCTTGAACAAGATTCCCATCAAAATCCGACTGATACGAGCACCTCCGACGTTCGCCTTGATGGCCACTGACGTAGAGGGGCATATAGCCGACTATAAAATCGTCATCCAAGACGCAGTCCTGTATGTCCGAAAAGTGAAACCGAATCCAGCCGTTCAATTGGAACACCTCAAAGTCTTGGAAACAAAACCAGCCCAGTACTCTATCCGACGTGTGCAAACGAAAGTGTTCTCTGTGCCTGCTGGAAATATGAGCGCCAACAAAGAAAACTTGTTCCTGGGGGAACTACCCATGCGATTGATCTTGGCCTGCGTGGAAAATACCAGTTTCAGCGGAGCCTACCCAGAGAATCCGTTTGAATTTAAACATTTCGGCATCAATTTTGTGGCCCTGTATGTAGACGGATCACAGGTCCCAGTCACGGCCTTAACACCGAACTTTGGGCGCGGGAATTTCATTCGAGCCTATCAGAACCTGTTTACAGCCACCGGTCAAATCAACCAGGACGAAGGGAATATGATCAGTCGGGAGGACTACGCGAACGGATACACGTTGTTCTGTTTCGATCTGACCCCGCCTTAGAGAACGATCATCAGCTGACCCTCGCCAATCAAGGCAATTTACGGTTGGAAATCCACTTTGCACGAGCCCTCCAGACCACCGTCAATGTGATCTGCTGCGCCGAGTTTGACAACATCAGTCAAGTGGATAAGGCGCGCAACGCCCTGTGTGACTTTGCCACCTAACATGGATACAGACCAGATTACCACCGTGCTGGAGAATGACCCAGGGACACGTATGATCTTTCAAGGGGTGTTCGCCCGAGATGTGTTCCCATTAGACCGTGTGTATCCTGCTGCTTACGTTCTCAACACGGACCCGATGGATCGGCCCGGTCAACACTGGTTGGCCGTGTACGTGACAGAAGCGCAGGGCGAATATTTTGACCCGTACCATCCCGATTTAACAGACTTCATGGATCAAGGCACAGAGACGTGGTGTTGGAACATTCAAACGTTGCAAAGCCTGCCCAGTAGCGTGTGCGGACAATATTGCTTGTTTTACCTGTACCATCGATGCCGGGGAAGAACCTTATCTACCATCGTACAGATGTTTGATTAGTACCCCAAGGCTGAGGACCGAGATGTATTCGTATATGACTGGGCCGCCCATCATTTCAATGTACAAGCCCCGTCCTGGGCTTAAGTTCTATCGATTTCAATGTACAAGCCCCCTGTTCTGGGCTTCAGTTTTCACGTGGTTGTTCTCACGTTGAAGTTGCTATTTATTGTTGAATAAACAAAACAAAATGAGATCTCACCAAAAAACACCCTGTCTTGTGTGTTTCCGTGTGAGCATAAAACAAACGGCCATGAATTCTCAATGCTTGAACAGACATGTGGGGATTCGAATGTTAATCAAACTGGTCAGTCAATGAATGGGCTGAGAAAGTAGTCAATCAGTGGACCTAGAATGGGACCAAATGTAACCAATCAATATCCAGAAAACAATGCAAGAGCACTGCAGTAAAATAGAGAGGCAATGAAATCAGCTCACAGAGCGAGTACATGTTTTGGTCTAGGTTAAGAGCGGGCATTCCAGCACAAAAATTTTGACAGGAAGGAAGATGGGAATTTACAAGAGCAACAAGTGGAGTGAAAAAACTATAGAGGTTCGAGGTGCGGGTAAAGACCAGGAAGACGGCGAGTGAAGACTCGTCCAACACCTATAGATTAAGTTTATTACTATAAGTTCCATGATTTCATGTATTTTTTCGTGCCAATACGGTTCTGGTGAAAACTGAGGGTTCCCCACTGGCATTCAACATAGGTAAATAGATGGTAATATTGTCGAAGACCCTCCTCTAAACATGGATGCTTTGGAAGGATGGATAAATTTGATTTTTTTAAATTTTTTATTCACCAATCAAATGAATATGTATATACAAAAAATATGGTTTCAATTATTACAAAATATGAGCAAACAATATAATCTACATGCAAAGGCTATCTATTGTCCAGGAGAGGGCCGGGCATTGCCGGAGATGACCAGACATTGCCATCCACCAGGGGCGCCACCAACCCACGTGACCTACGCACTTCCGTTTTTCACCCTCGCATGCGTGCGGCCGGATAACCTGCGCGCTGCGTGTGGCCGAGGAAAACCCGCGCGCGGCCGGATAACCCGCGAAGACGTGCGGGCTGGCGTGCGTGCGTGCGGGCGGGTGAGCAGGGAAACCCCGGATGTTGAAGAGTACCCGGATGTTGAAGAGTACGCGGATGTTGAAGAGTACCCGGATGTTGAAAAGTACGCGGATGTAAGACGGATTCACACTCCAGTCCCCCGGATGTTGAACAGGTGCCGGATGTTGAAAGTCAGTACATGCATTCAATAAATGCGGTGAGAAACCCTGATGTTGAAAGTCAGTACATGCATTCCATACGTCTACGGTCTAAGGAAAAATTGGAACTCTTCTGTGTTCGGAGGTAGTTTTTGGTCATAGAAACCGGAAGTGACGTCACCCATCACACACTTGGACAGAATCCACACCACCAAGCCACAAACATGGACCAATAGTGGTCCATCTCTACCCCAAACACACTCCCATGCACCCCCAAAATGCCTGCTTTCTATACTACGGCCAGACTACGCATGCGCAGAATATTGAAAACGGACGATACACTAGTCTAGTCGGACGCTCCTCCAAAATAGTACCTCATGCGACACCATCGGACCATTAGAGGCTCACCTAGACCCCAAAACGTCCACTCAGCGCTTTTTACCCACTACGCATGCGCACAGTGACTTTTAAAAAAAAATTCACCGCTTAACTTCGAGACCCCTCTCATCGTGTTCTACGTGGCGAGGCGAGAAAAACAAGACCAAACAACCCATACCGCAAATCTCTAGGAGTAAATTGCCCAGTATGGACCTCTCCCCCTTAACCGGTATGGGCATATGGGCCTATCCAGACCTCTGAGAACTTTTCGAAAAATTTCACCGCTTAACTTCGAGACCCCTCCCATCGTGTTTTTCATGGTGAGGCGTGAAAAACAAGACCAAACAACCCATAGTAAAATAAAATAAAAAATCCACCCACATACCCCATACAGGCATTTTTCATGCACTCACCCATGACTTGATAGGCAGGCCCCGATAAGTCCGGGGACCGATAATAGCCCTTTTGGACCTGGTTGATAGGGGGTTTGGAAAGTTAATGCTGGGTCGATATCGGGCCTTACAGACTAGTCTTTTGTGTTACATGCCGTCATTTTCATTTTCATCCAGGATACATCTCACCAATCCCCAATGTACGGGTTGTCACAGCGGCACAGCTCACCAATTACCAATATACGAGTTGTCAGAGCATTTCCATCATAGCTCTCTAGATTTGTATCTAATACCGCTTATGATGGTGCTATGGGCCGTGTGGTCATGTCATCCAAGTTGTCACATGAACAGGTGCAATAAAAGCGTAGCTGAGATACAACACATATCACGAATCGTTAGAAAGTGGAATTAGGTGAGGCATATACTGGGTCCAAATGTGGAGGTTTATGAAACGACTTGTCATTACTATTCTCTGGTACATAACGCACTATAGGTACATAATACTACACGGTAGTATGTTATCGTATACCGTATTATAATACTATAGGGAAGTGTGTTATCACTATCGTGTCTCCCCACCCCAACCACCACCCTACAGACTTGTTCCGCAGCCGGTCACCGGCTGGCCGCCATCCGAGGTAATTTTGTTTTTATTTTGCCAGGACAAGCTCCGGCATGTTCATACAGAAAACGCAAATTCACGCCAGTTGACATTTTACCTCTGTGACCTCACAGTCACATGACCGTAAATGACATTTGAACACAACCGGAAGTGTCGTTGACACTGCGCGTTTCCGGTGCTGCTTGTGTGCATGCGCAAGGTCAAAGGTCACCTCCGGGCAGGGTCAAAAATCACTTCCGGTCATGTGACTAACGTCACAGATGTCGAATGTCAGGTGACATGAATTTGCGGTTACTATACTTCTTGGGGTGACTTCTGTTCTGCATACAACTTTGCACAGTAGGCTTTGTGCCTTCACATTTGCGTAATACGAGGCACACAGCATGATTACATTCTCCGCCGTAGGGTAAAGCTGACTCCCGAAATGTGATGATTTAAATCTGACCACTTCGCTATAGGCTACAAAGTCCAGTTGTGTATGTTTGTTTTAATTCCAGCTTCCGAGCCATAAAAGAAGTCCTCAGGTGAATATACCCTGATATTCTGATAAACCAGTACCGGTACAGGCAGGCTTCATTTCGACATATTTCACGGGAAGAGCCTTTCACGATGCCTTGGCTCTTTATGTTCCATGACGTGTGTGTGTAAGTATATAAGCATTATAACGAATATAAGTAATACAGGTTTGAAATTGAACATATTTCACATCGTAGGTCTGACATTGAATAGAGTACATATCACTGATTGTAATTTCATTCCATCCATTGACCTACATGATAAGCTGTTTATTTATGTAGGGCCCCTATTGCCGATATCAGCTAGTGGATCTTAATATTGTTTGTATCAATATGTCACCAGTTAAAAAAGCCTTATGATGACGATGCATTAATCGGCCTACAGCTACAGACATATATGTGTTAGGTCTGCCGGAGGCCTATGTGCATTTACGGTAGGCCCTTATACATATAGTCTGAAAACGAATACCGGTACAGCTAGACTATATTCATACCTCATGGATATCTACGCATTTACACAGATTTGGAGCATGTAAATTAGCATCTTTGTAGATAGATCTAGTCCTATTTCGTCCTATTTTCAAAGTAATGTATCGTCTGATAAAGCCACACCATGAGTAGTATAGAAAGAGCATCTAAAGCCGTATTTTGCCGGGGGAGATAACTCTTGGGGAGGTCACGCGGAGTTCCGATAGGTGGCGCCACCAGCTCAAGAGATCAAAAACTACCTCCAATACAAGAGAGCTCCCCGCAAAATTCACTATAGTTCCGGCAACCTTTGACCTCGAATTCTTCCGCGGTGATGCGGTCTGGTGTTGATGCGGTCGTGGGGAGAAGCTTCCGCGGACAGATAGTAGTCCCCAGACTTCAAATACGCTACATGGACCGATTGGGTCGAGTGAGATGTTCCGCTCCTCTAGGGCTATCCAGTCATGGGTGGGTGTATGTTTTCACAGAAAAAAAAATAAAACAAAAATAATAAATAAATAAATAAAAAGCGGAACTATTACTCTTACAATAGGGGCTTGTATTATACAATATACGGGAAAATGCCTGTATGGGGCATGGGGTGGTCATGTTTTTTTTTGGATTTTACTATGGGTTGTTTGGTCTTTTTTCACGTCTCGTCACGAAAAACACAATGGGAAGGGTCTCGGAGGTAAACGGTGAATTTTTTTGAAAAGTACCGTGTAGGTCTGTATATAGGCCCATACTGGCTATGGGGGATAGGTCCATACTGGGAAATTCACACATGTTCATTGTGATATGGGTTGTTTGTTCTTGTTTTTCACGTCTCACCATGTAGAACACGATGTGAGGGGTCTCGAAGTTAAGCGGTGAAATTTTTCGAAAAGTGCCGGATAGGTCTATGTATAGGCCCATATAGGCCCATACTGGCTATGGGGCATAGGTCCATACTGGGAAATTCACACATTTTCATTGTGATATGGGTTGTTTGTTCTTGTTTTTCACGTCTCGCCACGAAAAACACGATGGGAGGGGTCTCGGAGGTAAGCAGTGAAATTTTTCGAAAAGTACCGGTTAGGTCTGTATATAGGCCCATAGGCATACTGGCTCAGTGGATAGGTTCATACTGGGTGGACATTTTGGGGTCTAGGTGAGCCCCTAGTCGTCCGATCGTGTCGTATGAGGTTTTATTTTGAAGCTCTCGTCCGAGCATCCGACTGGACTAATGTATCGTCCATTTTCAATATTCTGCGCATGCGCAGTCTGGTCGTAGTATAAAAAGCAGGCATTTTGGGGGTGCGTTTGGGGTAGAGATGGACCACTATTGGCCCGAATGCGTCGCGGGAGGTGTCAAAGTGAAGCTTTTGTTGGGTAGAGTCAGAACGGCGTATTTTTATGGCAAGTCGTGTCAATCTGCGCATGTGCAGTTGGGTGTAGTAAGTAAACTGGTCGTCTTGGGGGTGCGTGGAGGTGTTTTTGGGGTAGAGATGGACCACTATTGGTCCGAATGTGTCGTGGAAGGTGTCATGTTGTAGCTCTCGGGGTGTAGACCCCGATTTGAGGGCTGTCCACAGCATCTGTCACGTCATCGATGACGTCATCAGTAGGAATAGTAGCGAAAGCGGGCATTTTGGGGAAGTGAATGAAGGTATTTGGTGTAGAGATGGACCATCCTTGGCCCGAATGCGTCGTATGGGATGTCATCTTGTAGTTCACGTGGTGCAGACCACGATTTCAGGGATGTTCACGTCATCTTTGACGTCATTGGTGAAGTCATCACTAGGAGAAGTAGCCAAAGTGGGCATTTTGGGGAAGTGAAGGAAGGTATTTGGTGTAGAGATGGACCATTCTTGGTCCAAATGCGTCGTGTGGGGTGTCATATTGTAGTTCTCGTGGTGCAGACCACCATTTGAGGGATGTTCACGTCATCTGTTACGTCATTGGTGACGTCATCAGTAGGAGTAGCAGCCAAGGTGGGCATTTTGGGGCAGTGAAGGAAGGTATTTGGGGTAGAGATGAACCATTCTTGGTCCGAATGCGTCCTGTGGGGTGTCATCTTGTAGCCTTTGGGGTGGAGACTACGATTTGAGGGATGTCCACGGCATTTGTGACGTCATTGGTGACGTCATCAGCACGGTTAGTAGCGAAAGTGGGCATTTTGGGGCAGTGAAGGAAGATATTTCGGATAGAGATGGACCACTATTGGTCCGAATGCGTCGTGTGGGGCGTCATCTTGTAGTTCTCGTGGTGGAGACTCCTATTTGAGGCATGTTCACGTCACCTGTGACGTCATTGGTGACGTCATCAGTAGGAGTAATAGCAAAAGCGGGCATTTTGGGGAACTGAAGGAAGGTATTTGGTGTAGAAATGGACCATCCTTGATCCGAATGTATCGTGAGGGATGTCATCTTGTAGTTCTCTGCATGTAGACGCATCTACACACTTGGTGGTGGCATCGTGCATGAATACTACATATGATTTGATACTGTGAACTATAACTGTAAAAGATCAGGATGGTCGTGTGGTCTAAGGCGCCAGTCTCAAGTGCTGGTCTGCGCATGCAGGGCGTGGGTTCGAATCCTACTCCTGACACATGAGTTGTTTACTTGGTACATTCTGATACAATAGTTAAATCTATAACACTATAACTGTAAAGTCAGGATGGTCGAGTGGTCTAAGGCACCAGTCCTAAGTGCTGGTCTGCGCAATGCAGGGCGTGGGTTCGAATCCTACTCCTGACATGAGTTTTTTGTATATACACGTTTTGTATTATACCATGTCTGTCCTGAATGTGCTGTATTATACCATATTTGTCCTGCGTTATACAACATCTGTCCTGTATTATACCAAATCTGACCTGTGTTGTACGATATTTATCCTGTATTATACCATATCTGTCTTGAATGTGCGGTATTATACCATATCTGTCCTGTATTATTTCAAATCTGTGCTGTATTATACCATATCTCTCGTGTATTGTACCATATATGTCCTGTATTATACAATATGTTCTGTATTATACAATATTTGCCCTCCAGTATACCAAATCCGTGCTGTATTATACCATATTGGTTCTGTGTTATACAATATTTGTCCTGTATTATACCAAATCTGTCTTCAATTACCAATATACGAGTTTGGAATTAGGAGCGTAAAACTGGTCTCCGGAAATAATATATTTAATGCTTACGTTGCGGCATTAACCTAATGTCTCCTACAGAGATTATGTTGTACTGGCTACGAATCTATATATACAGCTGATTACATACAAATTCAGTACTGTTCACTTGCACTGTACCCGAGATCATTGAAAAGGGTCTTGTACATACATATATGATAACAATAAAATGTGTGAAGTCTTATTTACAAAATGAGCACTGTTCTTATAATTTGAGTACTTACAACTGATTACTTACAAAGTGAGTACTATTCATTTGCAGTGTACCCCAGATCAGAGAATAGCGGGTCTTGAACATATATAGGATAACAATAAAATGTGTGAAGTCTTATTTACAAAATGAGCACTGTTCATATAATTTGAGTACTTACAACTGATTACTTACAAAGTGAGTACTATTCATTTGCAGTGTACCCCAGATCAGAGAATAGCGGGTCTTGAACATATATAGGATAACAATAAAATGTGTGAAGTCTTATTCAAGAGCAAAGCAGCGTCGGGCTACAGCATAACACAAGTACATATCGCACCTTATGTAAATCGATGAACCAATGGATTAAAGTCAACCTTGTTCGTTCAATATGAGTACATAATTTTAGGGAACGATTAAATATAGTACATGGTGATGCCACCAAATTGTAAGCGTCAATATTCGAGTTGTCAGTGCATTTCCATCATAGCTCTGTAGATTTGTATCTAATACCGCTTACGCCGGTGCTAGGGGCCGTGTGGTCATATCATCCAAGTTGCCGCATGAACAGGTACAATAAAAGCGTACCTGAGATACAACACATATCACGAATCGTTAGATTCTTGATATGGTGGGTGTGTGGTGGTGGTGGTGTGGTGGTGGTGGTGGTGTGTGGTGGTGGTGGTGTGTGGTGGTGGTGTTGGTCGTGGTGTGTGGTGGTCGTGGTGGTGGTAGAGTGTAGTGTTGGTGGTGGTGGTGGTTTGTGGTGGTGGCGGTGGTGTGTGGTGGTGGTGGTGTGTGGTGGGGGGTGGTGGTGGTGTGTGATGGTGGTGTGTGGTAGTGTGGTGGTGGTGGCGGTGTGTAGTGATGGTGATGGTGGTGGTGTGTGGTAGTGTGTGGTGGTCGTGGTAGAATTGGTGTGTGGTGGCGGTAATAGTAGTGTGTGGTGGTGGTGGTGGTGGTGGTGGTGTGTGGTGTTGGTGTGTTTGATGGTGGTGGTGGTGGTGGTGGTAGTGTGTAGTGATGGTGGTGCTGGTGTTGGAGTGTGGTGGTGGTGATGGTGGTTGTGGTGGTGTGTGTGTGGTGGTGGTGGTGTGTGGTGGTGTTGGTGGTGATGGCGGTGGTGTGTGTTGGTGGTGGTGGTGGTAGTGGTGGTGTGTGGTGGTGATGGTGGTAGAACTGGTGTGTGGTGGTGGTAATGATGGTGTGTTGCGGTGGTGTTGGTGGTGGTCTGTGGTAGTGGTGGTGTGTGTGGTAGTGGTAGAACTGGTTTGCAATGGTGGCAGAACTGGTATGTGGTGGTGGTGGTAATAATGGTGTGTGATGGTGTCTGTACATGTAGGCATTAACTCGTGTCCCTCATCATTCTAAGATCAGAACAATGAACTTCTGAATACACGGACAATAGCATAAGTGAATTGTAAACTGCTTTGCTTTGACATCTCAAACGAGGCATTCGGACCAAGGATGGTCCATTTCTACCCCAAACACCTTCCTTCACACCCCCAAAATGGCCACTTTGGCTACTACTTCTAAACGACCTAATATGACCAATCACTCACTCACTCTCACTCACTCACCATCGTTAGTGCATCGATGCGTTAAGACGGGCGTTGGAAAAGCTTCACGGCGTTGGGCAAGCCTCACTCACTCACTCACTCACTCGGCGTTGAGCACGCCTCACGGGCGTTGGGTACTCACTCACTCACTGCTTCACTCACTCACTCACTCACTCACTCACTCACTCACTCACTCACTCACTCACTCACTCACTCACCGTCGTTAGTGTGTCCATGCGTTAAGACGGACGTTGGGGACGCCTCACGTGCGTTGTACCCGCCTCACTCACTCTCACACACACACGCGCATACACTCACACTCACTCACTCAGGGTCTGATTGGACAAGAGTATTCTTGAATTGTAAACAAAGATGAAAATCAGAGCCTTTGGGCTAATTCACCAGGGTGTTGAAGCGTTAAGCTAAGCGTTGAATACAGGGCAGATATGGTATAATACAGGACAGATATGGTATAATACAGCACAGATTCGGTATAATACTGGACAGATATGGTAAAATACAGGACATATATGGTATAATACAGCACAGATATGGTATAATACAGGACAGATATGGTATAATACAGAACATATATTGTATAGTACAGAACATATATTGTATAGTACAGGACATATATGTTACAATAAAGGACAGATATGGTATAATACAGCACAGATATTGTATAATACAGCACAGATATGGCATAATACAGCATAGATAGGGCAAATATTGTATAATACCGAACATATATTGTATAATACAGGACATATATTGTACAATAGAGGACAGATATGGTATAATACAGCACAGATTTTGTATAATACAGGACAGATACTCTATAATACAGCATAGATTTGGTATAATACAGAACATATATTGTATAATACAGGATAAATATGATACAATAGAGGACAGATTTGGTAAAATACAGGACAGATATTGTATAACACAGGACAGACATGGTATAATAGAACACAGATACTCTATAATACAGCACATATTTGGTATAATACAGCACAGATATGGTATAATATAGGGCAAATATTGTATAATACAGAACATATATTGTATAATACAGGACATATATGGTACAATACAGGAGAGATATGGTTTAATACAGCACAGATTTGGCATAATACAGTAGAGATATGTTATAATACAGCACATTCAAGACAGATATGGTATAATACAGGACAAATATGGTACAATACTGGTCAAATTTGGTATAATACAAGACAGATGTTGTATAACACAGGACAAATATGGTATAATATAGCACATTCAGGACATACTTGGTATAATACAAAAGGTTTATATAAAAAAACTCATGTCAGGATTAGGATTTGAACCCACGCCCTGCATTGCGCAGACCAGCACTTAGGACTGGCGCCTTAGACCACTCGGTCATCCTGACTTTACATTTAGAGTTTATAGTTTTGACTATTGTATCAGAAGTATCAATTAAACAAATCATGTGTCAGGAGTAGGATTCGAACCCACGCCCTGCATGTGCAGACCAGCATTTGAGACTGGCGCCTTAGACCACTCGACCATCCTGAACTTTTACAGTTATAGTTCACAGTATCAAGTCATATGTAGTATTCATGCACTATGCGACCACCAAGTGTGTAGATGCGTCTACATGCAGAAAACTACAAGATGACATCCCACACGATACATTCGGATCAATGATGGTCCATTTCTACACCAAATACCTGCCTTCACTTCCCAAAAATGCCCGCTTTCGCTACCACTCCTACTGATGACGTCACCAATGACGTCACAGATGACGTGAACATGCCTCAAATAGGGGTCTGCACCACGGGAACTACACGATGACACCCCACACGACGCATTCGGACCAATAGTGGTCCATCTCTATCCCAAATACCTTCCTTCACTGCCCCAAAATGCCCACTTTCGCCAATACTCCTACTGATGACGTCACCAATGACGTCACAGATGACGTGAACATTCCCCAAATGGTGGTCTGCACTACGAGAACTACAATATGACACCCCACACGACGCATTCGGACCAAGAATGGTCCATCTCTACACCAAATACTTTCCTTCACTGCCCCAAAATGCCCACTTTTGCTGCTACTCCTACTGATGTCACCAATGACGTCACAGATGACGTGAACATCCCTCAATCGTCTTTTGCACCCCGAGAACTACAATCTGACACCCCTCACGACGCATTCGGTCCAAGGATGGTCCATCTCTACACCAAACACCTTCCTTCACTTCCCCAAAATGCCCACTTTGGCTACTTCTCCTAGTGATGACTTCACCAATGACGTCAAAGATGACGTGAACATCCCTGAAATCGTGGTCTGCACCACGTGAGCTACAAAATGACACCTATCACGACACATTGGGACTAATGGTGGTCCATCTCTACCCCAAACACACCTCCACGCACCCCCAAAATGACCACTTTACTTACTACACCCAATTGACACGACTTGCCATAAAAATACGCCGTTCTGACTCTACCCCACAAAAGCTTCACTTTGACACCTCCCACGACCCATTCGGACCAATAGTGGTCCATCTCTCCCCAGACACACACCCCCACGCACCGCCAAAATGCCTGCTTTCTATACTACGGCCAGACTGCGCATGCGCAGAATATTGAAAACGGACGACACATTAGTCCAGTCGGAGAGCTTCAAAATAAGACCCCATACGACACCATCGGACCACTTAGGGGCTTAACTAGACCCCAAAACGTCCTCCCAGTATGAACCTATCCACTGAGCCAGTAGGCATATGGGCCTATACACAGGCCTACCCGGTACCTTTCAAAAAATGTCACCGCTTAACTTCGAGACCCCTCCCATCGTGTTCTATATCGTGAGACGTGAAAAACAAGACCAAACAACCCATATCACAATGAACATGTGTGAATTTCCCAGTATGGACCTATCCCCCATAGGTAGTATGGGCCTATATGGAGACCTACCCGGTACCTCCGAGACCCCTCCCATCGCGTTTGTCGTGACGAGACGTGAAAAACAAGACCAAACAACCCACATCACAATGAACATGTGTGAATTTCCCAGTATGGACCTATCCCCCATAGCCAGTATAAGCCTATATACAGACCTACCCGGTACTTTTCAAAAAATTTCATCGATTACCTCCGAGACCCTTCCCATTGTGTTTTTCGTGGCGAGACGTGAAAAACAAGACCAAACAGCCCATAGTAAAATCAAAAAAAAAATGACCGCCCCATACCCCATACAGACACAGTATTTGAAGTCTGGGGGCTACTTTCTGTCCGCGCAATCTTCTCCTCACGATCGCATCACCGCGGAAGAATTCGAGGTCAAAGGTTGCCGGAACTATAGCGAACTTTGCGGGGAGCTCTCTTGTGTTGGAGGTAATTTTTGGTCTCTTGAGGTGGTGCCGCCACCTGTCGGAACTCCCCGAGACCTCCCCAAGAGTTATCTCCCCCGACAAAATACGGCTTTAGATGCTCTTTCTATACTACTACCATGACAGAGAGGGTCGGGTATAACGAAGACCCGCCGTTTTTATTATTAGGTTTTTCATTAGTCTACCAGTGTGTCGTATATTTCATCATCTAGTAATTATTTTGAATTAAAAATGTCCATTTCCTAAGAAGGTAGTGTTTGTTTCGAGTTGAGAGTTTTCAGACCTGCATGACATCAGAAAAGTCCGTTCAAATTCAACGCTTTGACCCATGTTTATACAGGGAACGTAATACTGTGCAGACCTTTATACGGAGGAGGTTTTTTTTAGCCGAAGAAATTCATAAAATTTAACAACAGCCTAATCGGCATTATGGACTATGTCATTAAAACGAATGATACGAGTCGTTGCTGGAGGTCGGTGATCTTGGCAGTTGCCCTTTCCACCTCATTTGCTTCCCGTCAATTCATTCAGTTATAATAAACACGATTCGTGTCTATGGTTCATTATCCTCATTGGCCTTGACTTGTCATATTTCGAGTTCAATATTTCTTGTTTGCCATAATAGGCAGGGTAAAGTCGTTGTGTTCGCGACGATGTAAGCGTGAGACATACCTGAAGTCGTTGTGTTCGTGACGCTGTAAGCGTGAGATATACCTGAAGTCGTTAGGTTCGTGACGATGAAAGCGTGAGACATACCTGAAGTCGTTGTGTTCGTGACGATGTAAGCGTGAGACATACCTGAAGTCGTTGTGTTTGCGACGATGTAAGCGTGAGACATACCTGAAGTCTTTGTGCTCGTAACGATGTGAGCGTGAAACATACCTGAAGTTGTTATGTTCGTGACGATGTAAGCGTCAGACATACCTGAAGTCGTTATGTTCGTGACGATGTAAGCATGAGACGTACCTGAAGTCGTTGTGTTCGCGAAGATGTAAGCGTGAGACATACCTGAAGTTTGATCACAATCCATCGTGACGATGTAAGCGTGGGACATACCTGAAGTCTTTGTGTTCGTGACGATGTAAGCGTGAGACATACCTGAAGTCGTTGCGTTCGTGACGATGTAAGTGTGAGACATACCTGCAGTCGTTGTGTTCGTGACGATGTAAGCGTGAGACATACTTGGAGTCGTTGTGTTCCTGACGATGTAAGCCTGAGACACAGCTGAAGTCGCTTTGGTCGTGACGATGTAAGCTTGAGATATACCTGAAGCCGTTGTGTTCGTGACGATGTAAGCGTGAGACATACCTCAAGTTTGATCACAATCCATCGTGACGTAAGCGTGAGACATACCTGAAGTCGTTGTGTTTGTGACGATGTAAGCGTGAGACATAGCTGACGTCCTTCTGTTCGTGACGATGTAAACGTGAGACATTCTTGAAGTCGTTGTGTTCGTGAGGATGTAAGCGTGAGACATACCTGAAGTCGCTACGTTCGTGACGATGTAAGCGTGACATGTACCTGAAGTCGTTGTGTTCGTGACGATGTAAGCGTGAAGATATACCTGAAATTTGATCACACTCCAACGTGACTATGTAAACGTGAGACATACCTGAAGTCGATGTGTTCGTGACGATGTAAGCGTGAGACATAACTGAAGTCGTTGTGTTCGTGACGATATAAGCGTGAGACATACCTGAAGTAGCTCTGTTCGTGGCGATGTAAGCGTGAAACATACCTGATGTTGTGTTCGTGACGATGTTAGCGTGAGACACACCTAAAGGCGTTTTGTTCGTGACGATGCAAACGAGTGACATACCTGAAGTCGTTGTGTTCGTGACGATGTAAGCGTGAGACACAGCTGAAGTCGGTATGTTGGTGACGATATAAGCGTGAGACATACCTGAAGTCGTTGTGTTCGTGACGGTGTAAGCGTGAGACATACCTGAAATCGTTGTGCTCGTGACGATGTAAGCGTGAGACATTCCTGAAGTTTGATCGCAATCCATCGTGATGATATAAGCGTGAGACATACCTGAAGAAGTTGTGTTCGTGACGATGTAAGCGTGAGACATACCTGAAGTTTGATCACTATCAATAGTGACGATGTAAGCGTGAGACATACGTGAAGTCGTTGTGTTCGTGACGAAGTAAGCTTGAGACATACCTGAAGTCGTTGTGTTCGTGACGATGTAAAAGCGTGAGACATACCTGAAATCGCTGTGTTCCTGACGAAGTAAGCGTGAGACATGCCTGCAGTCGTTGTGTTCGTGACGATGTAAGAGTGAGACATACCTGAAGTCGTTGTGTTCGTGACGGTGTAAGTGTGAAACATACCTGAAGTCGGTGTGTTCGCGACGATGCAAGAGTGAGACATACCTGAAGTCTTTGTGTTCCTGACGATGTAAGCGAGAGACATACTTGGAGTCGTTGTGTTCGTGACGATGTAAGCGTGAGACATACCTGAAGTCGTTGCGTTCGTGACGATGTAAGCGTGAGACATACATGAAGTCGTTGTGTTCGTGACGATGTAAGCTTGAGATATACCTGAAGCCGTTGTGTTCGTGAGGATGTAAGCGTGAGACATACCTGAAGTCGCTACGTTCGTGACGATGTAAGCGTGACATGTACCTGAAGTCGTTGTGTTCGTGACGATGTAAGAGTGAAGATATACCTGAAATTTGATCACACTCCAACGTGACGATGTAAACGTGTGACATACCTGAAGTCGATGTGTTCGTGACGATGTAAGCGTGAGACATACCTGAAGTCGTTGTGTTCGTGACGATGTAAGCGTGAGATATACCTGAAGTCGTTGTGTTCGTGACGATGTAAGCGTGAGACATACCTGAAGTCGTTGTGTTCGTGACGATGTAAGCGTGAGATATACCTGAAGTGGTTGTGTTCGTGACGATGTAAGCGTGAGACATACCTGAAGTTTGATAACAATCCATCGTGACGTAAGCGTGAGACATACCTGAAGTCGTTGTGTTTGTGACGATGTAAGCGTGAGACATATCTGAAGTCCTTCTGTTCGTGACGATGTAAACGTGAGACATTACTGAAGTCGTTGTGTTCGTGAGGATGTAAGCGTGAGACATACCTGAAGTCGCTGCGTTCGTGACGATGTAAGCGTGACATGTACCTGAAGTCGTTGTGTTCGTGACGATGTAAGCGTGAAGATATACCTGAAATTTGATTACACTCCAACGTGACGATGTAAACGTGAGACATACCTGAAGTCGATGTGTTCGTGACGATGTAAGCGTGAGACATAACTGAAGTCGTTGTGTTCGTGACGATATAAGCGTGAGATATACCTGAAGCAGCTCTGTTAGTGGCGATGTAAGCGTGAGACATACCAGATGTTGTGTTCGTGACGATGTTAGCGTGAGACACACCTAAAGGCGTTTTGTTCGTGACGATGCAAACGAGTGACATACCTGAAGTCGTTGTGTTCGTGACGATGTAAGCGTGAGACACAGCTGAAGTTATGTTGGTGACGATATAAGCGTGAGACATACCTGAAGTCGTTGTGTTCGTGACGGTGTAAGCGTGAGACATACCTGAAATCGTTGTGCTCGTGACGATGTAAGCGTGAGACATTCCTGAAGTTTGATCGCAATCCATCGTGATGATATAAGCGTGAGACATACCTGAAGACGTTGTGTTCGTGACGATGTAAGCGTGAGACATACCTGAAGTTTGATCACTTATCAATCGTGACGATGTAAGCGTGAGACATACGTGAAGTCGTTGTGTTCGTGACGAAGTAAGCGTGAGACATACCTGAAGTCTTTGTGTTCGTGACGATGTAAAAGCGTGAGACATACCTGAATTCGCTGTGTTCGTGACGAGGTAAGCGTGAGACACACCTGAAGTCGTTGTGTTCGTGACGATGTAAGAGTGAGACATACCTGAAGTCGTTGTGTTCGTGACGATGTAAGTGTGGAACATACCTGAAGTCGGTGTGTTCGCAACGATGCAAGCGTGAGACATACCTGAAGTCTTTGTGTTCCTGACGATGTAATCGAGAGACATACTTGGAGTCGATGTGTTCGTGACGATGTAAGCATGAGACATACCTGAAGTCGCTGTGTTCGCGGAGATGTAAGCGTGAGACATACCTGAAGTTTGATCACAATCCATCGTGACGATGTAAGCGTGGGACATACCTGAAGTCTGTGTGTTCGTGACGATGTAAGCGTGAGACATACCTGAAGTCGTTGTGTTCGTGACGATGTAAGTGTGAGACATGCCTGAAGTCGTTGTGTTCGTGACGATGTAAGCGTGAGACATACTTGGAGTCGTTGTGTTCCTGACGATGTAAGCCTGAGACACAGCTGAAGTCGCTTTGCTCGTGACGATGTAAGCTTGAGATATACCTGAAGCCGTTGTGCTCGTGACGATGTAAGCGTGAGACACACCATCGTGACGTAAGCGTGAGATAAAGCTGAAGTCGTTGTGTTTGTGACGATGTAAGCGTGAGACATAGCTGAAGTCCTTCTGTTCGTGACGATGTAAACGTGAGGCATTCTTGAAGTCGTTGTGTTCGTGAGGATGTAAGCGTGAGACATACCTGAAGTCGCTACGTTCGTGACGATGTAAGCGTGACATGTACCTGAAGTCGTTGTGTTCGTGACGATGTAAGCGTGAAGATATACCTGAAATTTGATCACACTCCAACGTGACTATGTAAACGTGAGACACACCTGAAGTCGATGTGTTCGTGACGATGTAAGCGTGAGACATAACTGAAGTCGTTGTGTTCGTGACGATATAAGCGTGAGACATACCTGAAGTAGCTCTGTTCGTGGCGATGTAAGCGTGAGACATACTTGGAGTCGTTGTGTTCCTGACGATGTAAGCCTGAGACACAGCTGAAGTCGCTTTGCTCGTGACGATGTAAGCTTGAGATATACCTGAAGCCGTTGTGTTCGTGACGATGTAAGCGTGAGACATACCTCAAGTTTGATCACAATCCATCGTGACGTAAGCGTGAGACATACCTGAAGTCGTTGTGTTTGTGACGATGTAAGCGTGAGACATAGCTGAAGTCCTTCTGTTCGTGACGATGTAAACGTGAGGCATTCTTGAAGTCGTTGTGTTCGTGAGGATGTAAGCGTGAGACATACCTGAAGTCGCTACGTTCGTGACGATGTAAGCGTGACATGTACCTGAAGTCGTTGTGTTCGTGACGATGTAAGCGTGAAGATATACCTGAAATTTGATCACACTCCAACGTGACGACGTAAACGTGAGACATACCTGAAGTCGATGTGTTCGTGACGATGTAAGCGTGAGACATAACTGAAGTCGTTGTGTTCGTGACGATATAAGCGTGAGACATACCTGAAGTAGCTCTGTTCGTGGCGATGTAAGCGTGAGACATACCTGATGTTGTGTTCGTGACGATGTTAGCGTGAGACACACCTAAAGGCGTTTTGTTCGTGACAATGCAAACGAGTGACATACCTGAAGTCGTTGTGTTCGTGACGATGTAAGCGTGAGACACAGCTGAAGTCGTTGTGTTCGTGACGGTGTAAGCGTGAGACATACCTGAAATCGTTGTGCTCGTGACGATGTAAGCGTCAGACATTCCTGAAGTTTGATCGCAATCCATCGTGATGATATAAGCGTGAGACATACCTCAAGAAGTTGTGTTCGTGACGATGTAAGCGTGAGACATACCTGAAGTTTGATCACTATCAATAGTGACGATGTAAGCGTGAGACATACGTGAAGTCGTTGTGTTCGTGACGAAGTAAGCGTCAGACATACCTGAAGTCGTTATGTTCGTGACGATGTAAGCATGAGACATACCTGAAGTCGTTGTGTTCGTGACGATGTAAAAGCGTGAGACATACCTGAAATCGCTGTGTTCCTGACGAAGTAAGCGTGAGACATACCTGAAGTCGTTGTGTTCGTGACGATGTAAGAGTGAGACATACCTGAAGTCGTTGTGTTCGTGACGATGTAAGTGTGAAACATACCTGAAGTCGGTGTGTTCGCGACGATGCAAGAGTGAGACATACCTGAAGTCTTTGTGTTCCTGACGATGTAAGCGAGAGACATACTTGGAGTCGTTGTGTTCGCGACGATGTAAGCGTGAGACATACCTGAAGTCGTTGTGTTCGTGACGATGTAAGCGTGAGACATACCTGAAGTTGTGTTCGTGACGATGTAAGCTTGGGATATACCTGAAGCCGTTGTGTTCGTGAGGATGTAAGCGTGAGACATACCTGAAGTCGCTACGTTCGTGACGATGTAAGCGTGACATGTACCTGAAGTTGTTGTGTTCGTGACGATGTAAGCGTGAAGATATACCTGAAATTTGATCACACTCCAACGTGACGATGTAAACGTGTGATATACCTGAAGTCGATGTGTTCGTGACGATGTAAGCGTGAGACATACCTGAAGTCGTTGTGTTCGTGACGATGTAAGCGTGAGATATACCTGAAGTCGTTGTGTTCGTGACGATGTAAGCGTGAGACATACCTGAAGTCGTTGTGTTCGTGACGATGTAAGCGTGAGATATACCTGAAGTGGTTGTGTTCGTGACGATGTAAGCGTGAGACATACCTGAAGTTTGATAACAATCCATCGTGACGTAAGCGTGAGACATACCTGAAGTCGTTGTGTTTGTGACGATGTAAGCGTGAGACATATCTAAAGTCCTTCTGTTCGTGACGATGTAAACGTGAGACATTACCGAAGCCGTTGTGTTCGTGAGGATGTAAGCGTGAGACATACCTGAAGTCGCTGCGTTCGTGACGATGTAAGCGTGACATGTACCTGAAGTCGTTGTGTTCGTGACGATGTAAGCGTGAAGATATACCTGAAATTTGATCACACTCCAACGTGACGATGTAAACGTGAGACATACCTGAAGTCGATGTGTTCGTGACGATGTAAGCGTGAGACATAACTGAAGTCGTTGTGTTCGTGACGATATAAGCGTGAGACATACCTGAAGTAGCTCTGTTAGTGGCGATGTAAGCGTGAGACATACCTGATGTTGTGTTCGTGACGATGTTAGCCTGAGACACACCTAAAGGCGTTTTGTTTGTGACGATGCAAACGAGTGACATACCTGAAGTCGTTGTGTTCGTGACGATGTAAGCGTGAGACACAGCTGAAGTTATGTTGGTGACGATATAAGCGTGAGACATACGTGAAGTCGTTGTGTTCGTGACGGTGTAAGCGTGAGACATACCTGAAATCGTTGTTCTCGTGACGATGTAAGCGTGAGACATTCCTGAAGTTTGATCGCAATCCATCGTGATGATATAAGCGTGAGACATACCTGAAGACGTTGTGTTCGTGACGATGTAAGCGTGAGACATACCTGAAGTTTGATCACTATCAATCGTGACGATGTAAGCGTGAGACATACGTGAAGTCGTTGTATTCGTGACGAAGTAAGCGTGAGACATACCTGAAGTCGTTGTGTTCGTGACGATGTAAAAGCGTGAGACATACCTGAATTCGCTGTGTTCGTGACGAAGTAAGCGTGAGACACACCTAAAGTCGTTGTGTTCGTGACGGTGTAAGTGTGAAACATACCTGAAGTCGGTGTGTTCGCAACGATGCAAGAGTGAGACATACCTGAAGTCTTTGTGTTCCTGACGATGTAAGCGAGAGACATACTTGAAGTCGTTGTGTTCGTGACAATGTAAGCGTGAGACATACCTGAAGTCGTTGTGTTCGTGACGATGTAAGCATGAGACATGCCTGGAGTCGTTGTGTTCCTGACGATGTAAGCCTGAGACACACCTAAAGTCGCTGTGCTCGTGACGATGTAACCGTGAGATATACCTGAATTCGTCGTATTCGTGACGATGTAAGCGGGTGACATACCTGAAGTTTGATCACAATCCATCGTGACGATGTAAGCGTGACATATACCTGAAGTCGCTGTGTTCGTGACGATGTAAGCGTGAGACATACCTGAACTTTGATCACAATCCATCGTGACGTAAGCATGAGACATACTTGATGTCGTTGTGTTTGTGACGATGTAAGCGTGAGATATGCCTGAAGTCGCTGTGTTCGTGACGATGTAAGCGTGACATGTACCTGAAGTTTGATCACAATCCATCGTGACGTTAGCATGAGACATACTTGATGTCGTTGTGTTTGTGACGATGTAAGCGTGAGATATGCCTGAAGTCGTTGTGTTCGTGACGATGTAAGCGTGAGATATACCTGAAGTTTGATCACACTCCAACGTGACGATGTAAACGTGAGACATACCTGAAGTCGTTGTGTTCGTGACGATGTAAGCGTGAGACATAACTGAAGTCGTTGTGTTCGTGACGATATAAGCGTCAGACATAGCCGAAGTTTGATCACAATCCATCGTGACGTAAGCATGAGACATACTTGAAGTCGTTGTGTTCGTGAGGATGAAATTGTGAGATATACCTGAAGTCGATGTGTTTGTGACGATGTAAGCGTGACATGTACCTGAAGTCGGTGTTCGTGACGATGTAAGCGTGAGATATACCTGAAGTTTGATCACACTCCAACGTGACGATGTAAACGGAAGCCGTTATCTTCGTGAGGATGAAAGCGTGAGACATACCTGAAGTCGCTGCGTTCGTGACGATGTAAGCGTGACATGTACCTGAAGTCGTTGTGTTCGTGAAGATGTAAGCGTGAAGATATACCTGAAGTTTGATCACACTCCAACGTGACGATGTAAACGTGAGACATACCTGAAGTCGATGTGTTCGTGACGATGTAAGCGTGAGACATAACTGAAGTCGTTGTGTTCGTGACGATGTAAGCGTGAGACATGCCTGAAGTCTTTGTGTTCGTGACGATGTAAGCGTGAGACATACCTGAAGTCTTTGTGTTCGTGACGGCGTAAGCGTGAGACATACTTGGAGTCGTTGTGTTCGTGACGATGTAAGCGTGAGACATACTTGAAGTTTGATCACAATCCATCGTGACGATGTAAGCGTGAGACATACCTGTAGTCGTTGTGTTCGTGACGATGTAAGCGTGAGATATACCTGAAGTCGTTATGTTCGTGACGATGTAAGCGTGAGACATACCTGAAGTTTGATCACAATCCATCGTGACGTAAGCATGAGACATACTTGAAGTCGTTGTGTTTGTGAGGATGTAAGCGTGAGATATACCTGAAGTCGTTGTGTTCTTGACGATGTAAGCGTGAGGCATACCTGAAGTGGTTGTGTTCGTGACAATGTAAGCGTGAGATATACCTGAAGCGGTTGTGTTCGTGACGATGCAAGCGTGAGACATACCTGAAGTTTGATAACAATCCATCGTGACGTAAGCGTGAGACATACCTGACGTCGTTGTGTTTGTGACGATGTAAGCGTGAGACATACCTGAAGTCCTTCTGTTCGTGACGATGTAAACGTGAGACATTCTTGAAGTCGTTGTGTTCGTGAGGATGAAAGCGTGAGACATACCTGAAGTCGCTGCGTTCGTGACGATGTAAGCGTGACATGTACCTGAAGTCGTTGTGTTCGTGACGATGTAAGCGTGAGACATACTTGAAGTTTGATCACAATCCATCGTGACGATGTAAGCGTGAGACATACCTGTAGTCGTTGTGATCGTGACGATGTAAGCGTGAGATATACCTGAAGTCGTTATGTTCGTGACGATGTAAGCGTGAGACATACCTGAAGTTTGATCACAATCCATCGTGACGTAAGCATGAGACATACTTGAAGTCGTTGTGTTTGTGAGGATGTAAGCGTGAGACATGTCTGAAGTCCTTCTGTTCGTGACGATGTAAACGTGAGACATTCTTGAAGTCGTTGTGTTCGTGAGGATGAAAGCGTGAGACATATCTGAAGTCGCTATGTTCGTGACGATGTAAGCGTGACATGTACCTGAAGTCGTTGTGTTCGTGACGATGTAAGCGTGAGATATACCTGAAGTTTGATCACAGTCCAACGTGACGATGTAAACGTGAGACATACCTGAAGTCGTTGTGTTCGTGACGATGTAATCGTGAGACATAACTGAAGTCGTTGTGTTCGTGACGATATAAGCGTGAGACATACCTGAAGTAGCTCTGTTCGTGACGATGTAAGCGTGAGACATACCTGAAGTCGTTGCGTTCGTGACGATGTAAGCGTGAGACATACCTGAAGTCGTTGTGATCGAGACGATGTAAACCTGAGACATACCTGAAGTCGCTGTGTTCGTGACGATGTAAGCGTGAGACATACCTGATGTTGTGTTCGTGACGATGTTAGCGTGAGACATACCTGAAGGCGTTTTGTTCGTGACGATGCAAACGAGTGACATACCTGAAGTCGTTGTGTACGTGACGATGTAGGCGTGAGACACAGCTGAAGTCGTTATGTTCGTGACGACATAAACGTGAGACATACCTGAAGTCGTTGTGTTCGTGACGGTGTAAGCGTGAGACATATCTGAAATCGTTGTATTCGTGACGATGTTAGCGGGAGACATACTTGAAGTCCTGTTCGTGACGATGTAAGCGTGAGACATACCTGAAGTCGTTGTGTTCGTGGCGAGGTAGGAGTGTAACATACCTGAAGTCGTTATGTTCGTGACGATGTAAGCGTAAGACATACATGAAGTCGTTGTGTTCGTGACGATGTAAGCGTGAGATATACCTGAAGTGGTTGTGTTCGTGACGATGTAATCGTGAGACATACCTGAAGTCTTTCTGTTCGTGACGATGTAAACGTGAGACATTCTTGAAGTCGCTGTGTTCGTGAGGATGTAAGCGTGAGACATACCTGAAGTCGCTGCGTTCGTGACGATGTAAGCGTGACATGTACCTGAAGCCGTTGTGTTCGTGACGATGTAAGCGTGAAGATATACCTGAAGTTTGATCACACTCCAACGTGACGATGTAAACGTGAGACATAGCTGAAGTCGATGTGTTCGTGACGATGTAAGCGTGAGACATAACTGAAGTCGTTGTGTTCGTGACGATATAAGCGTGAGACATACCTGAAGTAGCTCTGTTCGTGACGATGTGAGCGTGAGACATACCTGATGTCGTTGTGTTCGTGACGACGTAAGCGTGAGACATACCTGGAGTCGTTGTGTTCCTGACGATGTGAACGTGAGACATACCTGAAGCCGCTGTGTTCCTGACGATGTAAGCGTGAGACATACCTGATGTTGTGTTCGTGACAATGTTAGCGTGAGACATACCTGAAGGCGTTTTGTTCGTGACGATGCAAACGAGTGACATACCTGAAGTCGTTGTGTTCGTGACGACGTAAGCGTGAGACGCAGCTGCAGTCGTTATGTTGGTGACGATATAAGCGTGAAACATACCTGAAGTCGTTGTGTTCGTGACGGTGTAAGCGTGAGACCTGAAATCGTTGTGCTCGTGACGATGTAAGCGTAAGACATTACTGAAGTTTGATCGCAATCCATCGTGATGATATAAGCGTGAGACATACCGGAAGTCGTTGTATTCGTGACGATGTAAGCGTGAGACATACCTGATGTCGTTGTGTTCGTGACTATCTAAGTGTGAGATATACTCGAAGTCGTTATGTTCATGACGATGTAAGCGTGAGACATACCTGATGTTTCATCACTATCAATCGAGACGATGTAAGCGTGAGACATACGTGAAGTCGTTGTGTTCGTGACGAAGTAAGCGTGAGACATTCCTGAAGTCGTTGTGTTCGTGACTATGTAAAAGCGTGAGACATACCTGAAATCGCGGTGTTCGTGACGAAGTAAGCGTGAGACATTCCTGAAGTCGTTGTGTTCGTGACGATGTAAGAGTGAGACATACCTGAAGTCGTTGTGTTCGTGACGATGTAAGTGTGAAACACACCTGAAGTCGGTGTGTTCGCGACGATGCAAGAGTGAGAAATACTTGAAGTCTTTGTGTTCCTGACGATGTAAGCGAGAGACATACTTGGAGTCGTTGTGTTCGTGACGATGTAAGCGTGAGACATTCCTGAAGTCGTTGTGTTCGTCACGATGTAAGCGTGAGACATACCTGAAGTCGTGTTCCTGACGATGTAAGCGTGAGACACAGCTGAAGTTATGTTCGTGACGACATAAGCGTGAGACATACCTGATGTCGTTGTGTTCGTGACGGTGTAAGCGTGAGACATACCTGAAATCGTTGTGCTCGTGACGATGTAAGCGTGAGACACACCTGAGGTCGTTGTGCTCGTGACGATGTAAGCGTGAGACATACCGGAAGTCGTTGTGTTCCTGACGATGTGAACGTGAGACATACCTGAAGTCGCTGTGTTCCTGACGATGTAAGCGTGAGACATACCTGATGTTGTGTTCGTGACAATGTTAGCGTGAGACATACCTGAAGGCGTTTTGTTCGTGACGATGCAAACGAGTGACATACCTGAAGTCGTTGTGTACGTGACGATGTAGGCGTGAGACACAGCTGAAGTCGTTATGTTCGTGACGACATAAACGTGAGACATACCTGAAGTCGTTGTGTTCGTGACGGTGTAAGCGTGAGACATATCTGAAATCGTTGTATTCGTGACGATGTTAGCGGGAGACATACTTGAAGTCCTGTTCGTGACGATGTAAGCGTGAGACATACCTGAAGTCGTTGTGTTCGTGGCGAGGTAGGAGTGTAACATACCTGAAGTCGTTATGTTCGTGACGATGTAAGCGTAAGACATACATGAAGTCGTTGTGTTCGTGACGATGTAAGCGTGAGATATACCTGAAGTGGTTGTGTTCGTGACGATGTAATCGTGAGACATACCTGAAGTCTTTCTGTTCGTGACGATGTAAACGTGAGACATTCTTGAAGTCGCTGTGTTCGTGAGGATGTAAGCGTGAGACATACCTGAAGTCGCTGCGTTCGTGACGATGTAAGCGTGACATGTACCTGAAGCCGTTGTGTTCGTGACGATGTAAGCGTGAAGATATACCTGAAGTTTGATCACACTCCAACGTGACGATGTAAACGTGAGACATAGCTGAAATCGATGTGTTCGTGACGATGTAATCGTGAGACCTAACTGAAGTCGTTGTGTTCGTGACGATATAAGCGTGAGACACACCTGAAGTAGCTCTGTTCGTGACGATGTGAGCGTGAGACATACCTGATGTCGTTGTGTTCGTGACGACGTAAGCGTGAGACATACCTGGAGTCGTTGTGTTCCTGACGATGTGAACGTGAGACATACCTGAAGCCGCTGTGTTCCTGACGATGTAAGCGTGAGACATACCTGATGTTGTGTTCGTGACAATGTTAGCGTGAGACATACCTGAAGGCGTTTTGTTCGTGACGATGCAAACGAGTGACATACCTGAAGTCGTTGTGTTCGTGACGACGTAAGCGTGAGACGCAGCTGAAGTCGTTATGTTGGTGACGATATAAGCGTGAAACATACCTGAAGTCGTTGTGTTCGTGACGGTGTAAGCGTGAGACCTGAAATCGTTGTGCTCGTGACGATGTAAGCGTAAGACATTACTGAAGTTTGATCGCAATCCATCGTGATGATATAAGCGTGAGACATACCGGAAGTCGTTGTATTCGTGACGATGTAAGCGTGAGACATACCTGATGTCGTTGTGTTCGTGACTATGTAAGTGTGAGATATACTCGAAGTCGTTATGTTCATGACGATGTAAGCGTGAGACATACCTGATGTTTCATCACTATCAATCGAGACGATGTAAGCGTGAGACATACGTGAAGTCGTTGTGTTCGTGACGAAGTAAGCGTGAGACATTCCTGAAGTCGTTGTGTTCGTGACTATGTAAAAGCGTGAGACATACCTGAAATCGCGGTGTTCGTGACGAAGTAAGCGTGAGACATTCCTGAAGTCGTTGTGTTCGTGACGATGTAAGAGTGAGACATACCTGAAGTCGTTGTGTTCGTGACGATGTAAGTGTGAAACACACCTGAAGTCGGTGTGTTCGCGACGATGCAAGAGTGAGAAATACTTGAAGTCTTTGTGTTCCTGACGATGTAAGCGAGAGACATACTTGGAGTCGTTGTGTTCGTGACGATGTAAGCGTGAGACATTCCTGAAGTCGTTGTGTTCGTCACGATGTAAGCGTGAGACATACCTGAAGTCGTGTTCCTGACGATGTAAGCGTGAGACACAGCTGAAGTTATGTTCGTGACGACATAAGCGTGAGACATACCTGATGTCGTTGTGTTCGTGACGGTGTAAGCGTGAGACATACCTGAAATCGTTGTGCTCGTGACGATGTAAGCGTGAGACACACCTGAGGTCGTTGTGCTCGTGACGATGTAAGCGTGAGACATACCGGAAGTCGTTGTGTTCCTGACGATGTGAACGTGAGACATACCTGAAGTCGCTGTGTTCCTGACGATGTAATCGTGAGACATACCTGATGTTGTGTTCGTGACAATGTTAGCGTGAGACATACCTGAAGGCGTTTTGTTCGTGACGATGCAAACGAGTGACATACCTGAAGTCGTTGTGTTCCTGACGATGTAAGCGTGAGACGCAGCTGAAGTCGTTATGTTGGTGACGATATAAGCGTGAGACATACCTGAAGTCGTTGTGTTCGTGACGGTGTAAGCGTGAGACATTCCTGAAGTCGTTGTGTTCGTCACGATGTAAGCGTGAGACATACCTGAAGTCGTGTTCCTGACGATGTAAGCGTGAGACACAGCTGAAGTTATGTTCGTGACGACATAAGCGTGAGACATACCTGATGTCGTTGTGTTCGTGACGGTGTAAGCGTGAGACATACCTGAAATCGTTGTGCTCGTGACGATGTAAGCGTGAGACACACCTGAGGTCGTTGTGCTCGTGACGATGTAAGCGTGAGACATACCGGAAGTCGTTGTGGTCGTGACTATGTAAGTGTGAGATATACTCGAAGTCGTTATGTTCGTGCCGATGTAAGCGTGAGACATACGTGAAGTCGTTGTATTCGTGACGAAGTAAGCGTGAGACATACCTGAAGTCGTTGTGTTCGTGACGATGTAAGCATGAGACATACCTGAAATCGCTGTGTTCGTGACGAAGTAAGCGTGAGACATACCTGAAGTCGTTGTGTTCGTGACGATGTAAGAGTGAGACATACCTGAAGTCGTTGTGTTCGTGACGAACTAAGTGTGAAACATACCTGAAGTCGGTGTGTTCGCGACGATGTAAGAGTGAGACATACCTGAAGTCTTTTTGTGTTCCTGACGATGTAAGCGAGAGACATACTTGGAGTCGTTGTGTTCGTGACGATCTAAGCGTGAGACATACCTGAAGTCGTTGTGTTCATGACGATGTAAGCGGGAGACATACCTGAAGTCGTTGTGTTCCTGACGATGTAAGCCTGAGACACACCTGAAGCCGCTGTGCTCGCGACGATGTAAGCGTGAGACATACCTGAATTCGTTGTATTCGGGACGATGTAAGCGTGAGACATACGTGAAGTTTGATCACAATCCATCGTGACGATGTAAGCGTGAGACATGCCTGAAGTCGTTGTGTTCGTGACGATGTAAGCGTGAGACATACCTGAACTCGTTGTGTTCGTGACGATGTAAGCGTGAGACATACCTGAAGCCGTTATATTCGTGACGATGTAAGCGTGAAACATACCTGAAGTCGTTGTGTTCGTGACGATGTAAGCGTGAGACATACCTGAACTCGTTATGTTCGTGACGATGTAAGCGTGAGACATACCTGAAGTCCTTGTGTTCGTGACGATGTAAGCGTCAGACATACCTGAAGTCGTGTTCGTGACGATGTAAGCTTGAGACATACTTGAAGTCGTTATGTTCGTGACGATGTAAGGGTTAGACATACATGAAGTCGTTATGTTCGTGACGATGTAAGCGTGAGACATACCTGAAGTCATATTCGTGACGATGTAACAGTGAGACATACCTGAAGTCGTTGTGTTGGTGACGATGTATGCGTGAGACATACCTAAATTCGTTATATTCGTGACGATGTAAACGTGAGACATACCTGAAGTCCTTGTGTTCGTGACGATGTAAGCGTCAGACATACCTGAAGTCGTGTTCGTGACGATGTAAGCGTGAGTCATACTTGAAGTCGTTATGTTCGTGACGATGTAAGGGTGAGACATACATGAAGTCGTTATGTTCGTGACGATGTAAGCGTGAGACATACCTGAAGTCGTTATGTTTGTGACGATGTAAACGTGAGGCATACCTGAAGTCGTTGTGTTGGTGACGATGTAAGCGTGGGACATACCTGAAGTCGTTATGTTCGTGACGATGTAAGCGTGAGACATACCTGAAGTCGTTGTGTTCGTGACGATGTAAGCGTGAGACATACCTGAAGTCGTTGTATTCGTGACTATGTAAGCGTGAGACATACATGAAGTTTGATCACAATCCACATCCTGCGTCCATAGACCAAACATGTTTAGTGACCATAGTTTTCGTCAAAAATACATTTCTATTCGCGTTAAAACATTTCCAGTAATTTTAAGTAATTCTGAAAATCAGTAATTCAAAGACAAGAAATACGTCATACATTTCACCCTCTCAAGGTATCATCGCTGTAATTTCCAGTGAATAAAGTGTGCAATATTTAAACAATTACGAAACCAATTACGAATTTGTGAGAATCATTTTTTTTTGTGTTCTGTCTTTTACACAGGCTCCCATGAGGTTACGTACTGCACCAAGTAAATACAATCCCCACATCATATTCCTGAAGAATGACGTCCTTACACCGCTTCGACTCGGCACCGGCGACATTGGATGAGACGTCATCACAAGCTATCTCTCTGGTATCCAGTACGACTACAGAATCGCCCAACGACTGGGACTCATTTTGGATTATTCCGTTTGTTGTGATGTGCATCACATTTACGATAGCATTTGGTATTTTACTGTTCCACATTGTCCATAGATGTGAGTTGTGGTTCCTGAAGCGATGCCACATATGGAGTGTCTGGCCGGAGACAATACGGATACACAGAGGAAATAACGGGGAGTACCAACGATTCGGAGACGACATGAAGGGTAACACTATATGATAGTAATGACAGATTGCATCGTCATCTCTTTGATTGAAATATGTAAAAGATAGTTGTAAAGAAGATTGAATCGATAGCTCTATTGACAGATGACTGAATACTAGCAGCGAGATACACGCAACGCCTTAACACCTACCTCAACACCTTAACGCTGCACCTTAACGTTAGCTGGCATAACGCCTTGACGCATAAAGCCTTAACAGGCGTTAAAATAGGGCGTTATGTCGTTAAGATAAGGCAGTAAGGCGAAACGTTGACGGGCGTCACTGCATTTCGATGAATTAGTGTCAATTCCATGGAACATCTAGAGATATCGCAGCTTCTGAACTATTTCACCAGGGCGTTGAAGAGTTAAGCCATAAAAGCAAGCATTCGACGTTCAGCCGTCAACATGAGTTATAAATGCTCTGTGTGCGAACGCAAGTTTACCAGACATTACGATATGATGCGACACCAAAAGATTATACATGAGATTGAAGTCACCGAAGAGCCCACTGAGGCAGATGCTGAGAATACGCCAGCTGATTCTCAGAGTCCATTGACCTCAGATAATCAACCGACATCCCAGATTGCCTGAGTGAAGAAGAACCTACTTTCTGGGAACGTATTGTGCATCAAGCTATTAATACTCATGCTGAAGCGTGGTGATCTATGAACACTTGGAACATGATATGGGGCTATCACCCACCGAGGCCCTGCGAAATGCGATCAAAATGCTCAAACAGCTTGACCGCAAAACGTCCATTTCAATGCCCTTTTCTCACAATTTCGTCTGCACATTCGCGCCATAGCCCTACTCTCACAACACACCCAAAGAGTCGGATGCTCCCCCATGAGTGCCACACATTAACATCTCACACCACCCGTTTGGACCAATATTGGTCCACCTCGACCCCAAAACGTCCATTCCCATGCCCCTTTTCCACTGCGCATGCGCGCCATTGCCTCACTTTCACCACTCACCCATCCATTCGGATGCTGCCCAGCGAGTGCTTTACTATGGCACCTCACATGGCCGACTCGGTGCAACATTGGCCCATGTCGACCCCAAAACTTTTATTGCAATGCTCTTTTTCCACAATTCTCTGTCAGCGCATGCGCGCGTCTGTGGTAAGACGATTTAATCGACAGATCTGAGGATCGATAATTAATCGACTTCAGTATTATGAAGTGAATTTATAGTTATGATAGACGATTGGATGGGTCCAGCTGAAGTTCAACTCATATATATCAACAGCTGTTTTATGACGGGAATGCTCAGACAGCTCTACAAGTAAAGAAGAGATTACATCTCTGCAGAGAGACTTTCAAATGAATAGGTCTGTTATTCTGGCATGCGACACCATACTTGATTGGTTAGATATCTCAATCAAGAGTCATCCACAGCTGTCCTTCTAGGCTACAGATAGATATTGGCAGATAGTAACTCCTTTTGATGAATACAGGTGACACCTCTCTCTAATCTCTCTAGGGACGTATGCCTTTTCCTTCATTAGTCATTAGTTATTGTCTCTCGCCACATTAGTGGGGGGAACTTAGAAACACCGGGCGTCCATAACTCAAGAACCGTTGAACCGATCGACTTCAAACTTGCAGAGTTTCTTGACATCGATGAGAGGACGGTTGGGATTTTCAGTTACCTGCGTAATCCAAGATGGCCACAATCAGCCATCTTGGATTTCAGCAGTTGTATCTTTACATATTTCTTGTCCGACTAATAAATCGAGAACTATTGAACCGGTTGACTTCAAACTTGGAGAGTTTCTTGACAGCGGTGAGAGGACGGTTGGGATTGCTTTTCAGCCACCTGCGTTATCCAAGATGGCCGCCATTAGCCATCTTGGATTTGAGCAGTTGTATCTTTGCACATTTCTTGTCCGACCAATAACTCGAGAACTATTCAACAGATCGAATTCAAACTTGCAGATTGTCTTGACATCGGTGAGAGAACGGTTGGGATTATTTTCAGTTATCTGTGTAATGCAAGATGGCCGCCATCAGTCATCTTGCGTTGTCGGATCTTTACACTTTTTTTGTCTAATAACTCGAGAACCATTGAACCAATCGTTTTCAAACTTGCTGAGTGTCTTGACATCGGTGAGAGGACGGTTGTGATTGCTTTGGTTGATGACGGCCATCTTGGATTGTCAGCAGTTTGATCTTCACATATTTCTCGTCCGACCAATAACTCGTTAACTTTTAAACCGATCCACTTCAAACTTGGAGAGTGCCTTGACATCAGTGAGAGAACAGTTGGGATTGCTTTTCCTTTACCTGTGTAATCCAAGATCGCCGCCATCAGTCATATTGCGTTGTCGAATCTTTACACATTTTTGTCCAACCAATAACTTTCGAACTGATCGACTTCAAACTTTGATAGTGTCTTGACATTGGTGAGAGAACAGCTGGGAGTGCTTTTCATTTGACTGTGTAATCCAAGATGGTTGTCATCAGCCATCTTGCATTGTCGGTCTTTACACATTTCTTTTCCGACCAAAAACTTGAGAACTATTGAACCAATTGACTTCAAATTTGGAGAGTGTCTTGACATAGATGAGAGGACGGTCGGCATGCTTTTCAGTTACCTGTGTACTTCAAGGTGATTACCAGCCATCTTGGATTTCAGCAGTTTGATCTTGTCCGGACATTAACTTGAGAACGATTGAACCGATCGACTTTAAACTTGGAAAGTGGCTTGACGTCGGTGAAAGGACTATTGGGATTGCTTTTCAATTACCTGCATAAAAAATAAAGATGGCCACTGGCAGCTATCTTGTATTTTAAGTGCTTGGATCTTGTCTAGGCAATAAATCGAGAATAATTGAACTCATCAACTTCAAACTTGGAGAGTGTCTTGACATCGACAAAAGGAGGGATGGGATTGCTTTTCTGTTACCTGTGTAATCCAAGATGGCTGTCGTCAGACATATTGCATTGTCAGCATTTGGATCGTTACATATTTCTTGTCCGACCGATAAATAACTCAAGAACTATTGAACTGATCAAGTTTAAACTTGGAGAGTGAATTCACCTCATTCAGTGAGAGGACGGTTGGGATTGCTTTTCAGTTACCTGCGTAATCCAAGATGGCCACAGTTAGCCATCTTGAATTCTAAGTGCTTGGATCTTGTCCGGACAATAACTCAAGACTGATTGAACTGATCGACTTCAAACTTGGAGAGTGGTTGAACATCGGCCATCTTGGATTATACTTGCATCCACCATAACTGGTGCTGCTGCTGCAGGGGACGTGGACCTCTATGCTCGATTTTTTGCCTAAAAACCCAGAAGCGTGCTCAAGAAAATCTGTGCATTTGAAGATAATATTTTATGGCACACAGTTCACCTCATCAGTAACGATGTCGTATCTGTTTAAGAAACTATTTGATTTGATCGAACGCCCGTCCTTATGATGAGTTGAAGGGCCTTAGGAGTGCTTTCTATTTGACTACCGGCACTGTGTTTGTTAAACACCGAAATACAGTACACTTCACAAAGTGGAATATAACGATTAACTGCATGATATATTTCGAATGGAGATAAAGTGATATGAATCGGATGTTTTTACTTACAACATTCTTAATCATGATAATTGTTATTTTTTATAAAATATATTTTGTAGACCTCGTTTCGGTGGAGGAACAGACCACCCCGATCAGAAGATGAAGTTGTGCGTGGTTCACTGCGAGATGTTCACGAGACAATAATTCATGAGATTTTAATTTATTTTCACATGTTATATAACGTTCAGTATTGCGAAATGAATACGCAACAAGTCATTTTGTGGTGATTTATACTGATCTCATTTAATATCATCGTATATCGGTTTACTTGTCTGTTTGTGACTGACTTCTGCATATAATGAGTAGCCTGTGTAAGAGATGCGGAAGTTTGTGTATGTCTGAGTTGGGGAACCTTGATGTTGATAGCGAAGCAATATTTTTACGAGTAATAAAAAACACTAATTCAACGCCAATATCTTGGTAGGTACGTGGGTAGGTACTGCATTTTAATTTGTCAAATGTTGATAATAATAAAAAAAAAAAAAATTCGAGATTTTTATTTTGATAAATAGTTAAAAGAATGGATTGATTCCGCGCCATAGTTCGCGTGTTGACAAAGCAAACAAAAACATATTTATATCCGTTTGAAGCATAAGAATGCCTGATCATGATTAAAGCATCGCGGACTATTGTTCGGGGATATTAGGAGCAGAGATAATGCCCCAGAAAATTTTCCCATGTATGAGTATCAGAGTAGTATAGTCACGTGAAAAAGGATCATATTGACCTTTGACCTAAAACATTTGCATATTGGGGAGAAAAACTACCCCCGAGCACAGAAGAGTTCCAAATTGTGACCTTTGACAGCCAATCAGAAGCGAGTTTTTGACCCCGGCTGGAAGGCAAGGTCACATGATTTTTTGACCATTCATCCGCGGTGATGTGGTCTGGTGGTGGTGCGGTCTGCCTCCGCGGACAGAATGTAGTCCTACGGAGAAAAATGCATGGAATGCATGTATGGATCCTGGGATGTACATGTACTGACCTTCAACATCGGGGAGCGTATTTAAAACCATATCGACCTTTGATCTCGGGGAAGTGCGGGGATGTGTGGGAGGTGACCTTTGACCTTTGCGTGGACGCGTATCGTTCTGAAGCGCGTATATTGATCTTGGTGGCGGAGTGCTATCAGGGTTCAAGTGATCGGGTTGTGGAGCCGAATGACTTCTCTGGGTGGGGGGAAAACAGTCCGCGAGAAAAAATTGTGCGGCGATGCAATAGTGCGGGTCTGTATTTAATCAATTTAAACATTTAAACATTTAAAACTTTAATAGATTTAAAATGGGCTTACCTAGAAGTGTCCAAGTTTTATAATTGGCGGGGTGTCCGTTCTGTAGGGTCTGTACAGACTGGATTGCATCAGCGTTGGCTGGCTGCCAACATCCGGGTTCCGTTGGCACGCATCCATTTGGCTGGGTGCCAAGTTTTATATGGCTCGGGTGCCCATTGTCTTGGTGCCAACATCCGGGTTCTGTTGGCATTCATCCAACTGGCTGGCTGCCAATTGGCTCGGTGGCAATTTTTCTCCTATAAAAACGGTCGGTACCAACCTTTTCACTGACCATCCGAAGCTATCGATCTGACCACTGCCTGTCTAACCTGCCTCAGTATCATACTGAGTAACACATGTCTATCTGAGCCATGGAATCGAAAGATCGTGCTACGCTGAAGCGGCACCGTGTCAAGCTCATTGATGAGATGGTGAATGTGGGCGATATATGTGATCTGCTCCTGGTGGAAAACATAATCCTTAAACACGGTGGGGAAGATATCATGGCGGAGAAGACCAATTCGCGAAAAAACAGAGCCCTCATCGACGATCTACTGCGCCCTGGTCTCTTAACATTTCAGGCGTTCGTCGAGGCACTGAGAAAGACGGGAAATGACCCATTAGCAGCCCTACTCCAGCCTGAGATAGAACCCGAGCAAACGTTGGAAATAAACTTTCTTGACCTTGAGCTACCATCTCCCGCCAAACGAACGCGTACATACCCAATGCCAGCTTCTACACTCCCTGTGCCCGTGGAGAAAATCAATGACGAACTGGAATCTCTACCGGTTAAACGTGCCCGCACTGAACTGAAAGGAGACGCTATACCTGTGGTGGCAGCATCCGTGGGAACATCTGTGGAGCTACCCTCTAACCAAAAATGAACAATATTATTCAACAAGCCTACGAAGCGACCCGTTGCGCAACGCTCTCTCAGTGGGAATTATCTCCGAATTTGACAGTGACAGTGAAAGACCAACAACTGCAGTGTCACGAATTGCCATAATTTGTTTTTATAACGTGTTTATGGTGATGTGTGTAATGCCTAGTGTTTGGATGGTAAACAAAATATTTACAGTGTAGTCCGACTTGTATTCGTGTTCATCTTATTGCAGTATTGGTTTATACCGGGTTGGTGGTTGGCTTGTCATCGAGGTGTTGGAAGTATTACACAAATATTCGTGTGGAGCTTTTGTGTAAGACGATACTGGATAGTGTTTGTGTATAATTTGGTGTAGCACCCAGGTAAATGCAATTCCTGTGTGTTAGGTACTCTCATGTTGAGCGTGCACGATGCCCTATTGTGATTTGTAGTGGCACTAACTGTATGTAAATAATCTTTTGCTATATTAACTGAACTGTAGGGTTAGTTAGACAGTCGCCCTGATACCAGTTGTTCAGAACGGTTGGGGACTGGAAAGAAAGCTATGATGTCGAAGTCCAGCTGTGAGTATTGTACATGTATCGTGTGTGAAGTTGTGTTTGTACATTTAGCCGATCAATATTGTTAATCTTTGAACCGCTATAGACACTGATAGACCAACTGTTTTGTCGAATGTATAATTAGAGATGGTCCGTGAATTATTGCTTTATATAATTGAATATACAGATTGTACTGAACAATGCATTCTGTATTTACAGACCACCCGGTATTATGAGGTGTCGTATACAGGCGTAGCGACGAATCCAAGGACAACGCACTTAGCTGTCTTGGCAAAAACTGAGCGGGCCAAGTTCGAGGACTGGAGTTTCTCAACAGCGTGGATGGTGTGTTAACAACGGATTCGGTCGGACGCGGCGGTATACGCGTACGGTACTGGCATGATTTGGTGAGATCGAACTACAACTGATATTTGATGTGCGGTACACTGTAAATCGTGGTGTTCTAGATGAAAACGATGAACTTGTAGGACTATATGTGAATTCTGTGGACTGTCTTCAGTGTGTGAACTGTCTGCATGATGTATTGGTGTATTTATACTATCGGTTGGTCTGGTTGTATCATGTATTAAACTTGTTTATGTTTTAAACATTGTTGTTCGACTTTGTTTACCGTAGGACCCGTGACCTGCAGTTCGACGTCCCAGTCCGGGAAGAAAAGCCGGCCAAGCAAATTTCAATCACAGCTAACGTCTGTACAATACCATAGACTTGCTCATCGATATGCAAGGAAAAGACGAAGTTTTTCGCGGGAGAAAATATCTTTCCCAGTTATACTCTATACAAAGGTGTGGTGTTGGTCCAAATTCGGCGATGGAAATTTGGAAAAAAAACTTGTGGTTTTCCTTACCTGAGGGCGTGACGGTGCATTCACGCGCATGGAATATTCTGCAAGGGCTAACACCAGACCTTTCTGAATCGCTGACTGGAAATATCATGCAGAAATTATCCAGCTTATTGTTCGAGACCTATATGGATGTACTGAATCCGATCATTCGTGCGAAGCGGATGGAACAATGTGCCGGATGGAACAATGTGCCGGATGTCAATATAAATCACTGTGTCAAATCGAGCATGAATGTGTGGGGCTGTTTTTAACAGAGATGTTGAAAGGAGCGATACAGGACAGTAATGAAATGCAAATCTTGGAGGTATTTCAAACCCGTTGCCCAGCTACAATTCTACGCCCCTATATGGACGCTTTCCTTGTACAACATCGTGCAGATAAGCAGAAAGGATATTTCCAAAAACGCTTCAGTGTTCGATAAATATTTACAAATCTGTACTATTATAGATACCGCGTGTTTGTTTATGTTTTTTTTATATAGCCGAGTCACTAGGCCAAATTTTAACACAATTGTTGCAATCGCCAAAAATAACTTACATTGTATACTTTTGTTGCTCGTCTAGTCAAAACACGCTACCGTAAATCAATTACATATTTATAATTGCCCGGCGTGAAAGTAAATTCCTGCAGGAATTATCACATAGATGGATATTACCGAGTATAGAAAGAGATTGTTCATTCTTCTGTGTTAAAATAAAAATATCATAAATTCATATGGTGTGATTGAGTTGTTTTTTTGCATAGGGAAATGGGGAGGGGCCATTCTGGTGTTTTTGAATTGCATTGCTAGAAGTTCTCTTTCGGCGGAGTTGTACAGCACTGAAAAGCGCTTTTCAGGGGAAAAAACATCTCACGCTCGGTAGATTCTTTTGACTCGAGCAATATTAGTCCGACAGACGTGGCACTTCAATAGAATATGGCATTCGTCGTCGTTCTCAGTACAACGGCAAGCACTGGCATTGCAAATAACACATACCGCACATCGCCAAATGGCCGGGCGGAAAAAATATATAAACAGATTCGACATCCTAACAAATGGTGCAGCTGTTCTTCTTGAGTTCAGCGTCCAGTTCCCGGCGAAGTGCAGCTTTTCCCGCTCTAATTTTTGAATCCTGTTTTCTTGGGTTCGTGGATTAATTTTGCCCGTCTCTAATTGTTGCCTCATTCGGGTCATTCTTGTCGTCGCTGGATTGTGAGTTGCTGGGGGAAGCGAAGTTGGCAATGGAGGGGGTCTATTAGCAGTCAACCAGCCGGCCGCCGTTTCCAAAATGGAGAAGGGCCCTGTCAGTTCTTCAATCTCCGTTTCTTCGTCACTGTCTTCTTCATCCAACGAATAGTGGACCAAAACCTGTCGATCTTCAGCTTCCGGTCGAATAACAGGCACGATAAATCTTGAGATCTCTCCATCTACAGGTTAGACTTCACTATTAAGTGTATATAGAAGATGAAATACCGCAGAAAACCGGGCGTCTGCTGATTGGCTGTTATTCATCCCAGGAAGGAATGGTTGGTATCATATATATTGAAATTCTTTTTGGATTATTTGACAAATCAAAATATACAAAAAAAACTGGAACAGTGTCTGCAGACAGCAACATTGTGACAGCTTTTTGTCGGGTACCCCCATGGTGTTTTAGGGCAATTTTAGTTTCTGCCGGGTGATTGTCTTTGATGGCGGCTGGTTCGAAATCGAGCCGCTCATCATATGTTCAAATTGCCGATAACTTTGACAGAACAAATCAGTCTTTCCAGTAAGGTAGGTCATTTGTTGCAACGAAATATTGGGAATAGGTTTTTCTGGAGATGTTTGTTTTGCAAGACATTACAAAATACCGTTCATCTTCTACAATATTACATGTATTACATAGCCGCTGTTCGACAGGAGTAAATAGATCTAGTATGCCTTCCGGTCTCAACTGCTAGTCTGTGGTCGCTGAGACGTAATTCTGAGAAGAACTGTCGGCTGTCGGGCTGGCGATTGTCTACACAATGATATGTAGGATTCAAACTCAATATTTGATTTGAACAATCTAAGTTCTCAACTTACTGCTGGATCCATTTGATTGCGTATGGTCACGGAGCGATAGATCAAAACATGAATTCACATATGTACATGTATCTAATGATGTTTTAAGTGAGGAATAATGAATGTTATCTATGTCGGTTATATTTAATTTATCGCTTAGGAAATGTTTCAGTTTGTACAGCCAGACTGGGTGTTCTTGCATGCAACCGGATAACCCGCCAAAAATTAGCACCCATGCATACATTTTGAATGTATGCATGAAACCGTGTACATGTACAGGCTATAAGCTTGGATGTACTTTTAGTCAGACATTCGCCCAGCTGTTTTGCTCAGCTGACGACTGTAATGTTTTGACGACAATGTTGCCATTTTTAGCGCTCATAAACATTCAATCTAACCTAGACAACATGTCCAACACACACACTGAATGAATGCGAGTATCGAACTCACTACCCTCCAAGCTGAAGGATATACCAGGAAGTTTATTCTTAGTTTCGCCCACATACTGTTTCAGGCATTTTCGGCACGTATAATTAAATAAATTACATTCTCCGTGTCCCATTTAGTTGATCCTTAAGCTTGTATTCATTTTTGGTCTGTTCGCTTTTGAAAGCTGATTGTGTAGCAATACCTTCGTCCAGTTTACACTGAGGTTTTAGACATTTGGAGGTCTTACCATTGCCATGATTAGGGCATTTATGTTTTATCCTTACAGGTTCTGACTCACGAACGTCATTTATCTGGCAGTTTGTGATTTGGCGAAGTGTTTCAGATTTAAAATGCCGTAAAAACCGGGCGGAATAGCCTCTAGGTTTCAATGCCCGAAACAGGATCGCACATGAGTGGTGAAAATACTGTATATCGCTCGAATTTCTATGGAATCGAATGATTTGAGATTTGACTATGCCCTTAAATATATGGGTCGGGTGAAAATATTTGGCATGTAGAAGTTCGTAGTTATCAGTTGGTTTGAAAAAGACCTTGTAATCTAAATATCCAGTGTTCTGAAACCCAGGTCCCTTAAAAACTGTTAGGTCCAAAAAATCCACAGAAGAGTCATGAATAACTGCTTAGAGTTTGATATTTGGGTCATGGTTATTTAGAGTTTCGAAAAATACTCCGAAATCTTCCTTGGAATGGCTATAAAGTACAAAAATGTCCTCTAAATCTAACTGTCGGCTGTCGGGCTGGCGATTGTCTACACAATGATATGTAGGATTCAAACTCAATATTTGATTTGAACAATCTGTAAGTTCTCGACTTACTGCTGGATCCATTTGATTGCGTATGGTCACGAAGCGATAGATCAAAACATGATTTCACATATGTACATGTATCTAATGATGTTTTAAGTGAGGAATAATGAATGTTATCTATGTCGGTTATATTTAATTTATCGATTAGGAAATGTTTCAGTTTGTACAGCCAGACTGGGTGTTCTTGCATGCAACCGGATAACCCGCCAAAAATTAGTACCCATGCATGAAACCGTGTACATGTACAGGCTATAAGCTTGGATGTACTTTTAGTCGGACATTCGCCCAGCTGTTTTGCTCAGCTGACGACTGTAATGTTTTGACGACAATGTTGCCATTTTTAGCGCTCATAAACATTCAATCTAACCTAGACAACATGTCCAACACACACACTGAATGAATGCGAGTATCGAACTCACTACCCTCCAAGCTGAAGGATATACCAGGATTCATTTTTGAGGTGTGTTGAACTGTTCTCTCTAGTTTTACACCGCGGTATCTATTTACATATGTTGGAGATTTACTACAGAAGAACAATATATTAAGGTGAGTGAAGTTAGACTTCAGTTAACAGTCCACAGTTCACAATTCGAGAGGGACCAGTCATTATTTCGTGAAGATATACAAATTCATCCACAACTAATTAACAATTAGGCCTAGAGTGTTGGTACAGTTAGAGAACTCGTCAAGGCCGACATTTTGGTGTGATACATTTCCACTTCCGGTGATCAGGGGCGGTGCCAGGAACTGATGTTTGAACTGTTAACTAGGCGCCGCGAACTGTTAACTGGCTCCATAGCGCCGAAACCATTAGGCCTAGGGTGTCCATACTTGGTACAATTACAGTACTCGCCAAGGCCGGCATTTTGGTGTGATAAATTTCCACTTCCGGTGATCAGAGGCGGCACCAGGAACTGAAGTTTGAACTGTTAACTGGCTCATAGCTCCAAAACTATTAGGCCTAGAGTGTTCATACTTGGTACAATTAGAGAACTCATCAAGGCCGGTATTTTGCTGTGATACATTTCCACTTCCGGTGATCAGGGGCGGCGCCACGAACTGAAGTCTGAACTGTTAACTGGGTGCCGCGAACTGTTAACTGGCTCCATAGCGCCGAAACCGTTAGACCTAGAGTGTTCATACTTGGTACAATTACAGAACTCGTCAAGGTCGACATTTTGGTGTGGTCAATTTCTACCTCCGGTGATCAGGAGCGGGGCCAGGAACTGAAGTTTGAAATGTTAACTGGGCGCCGCGGACTGTTAACTGGCTCCATAGCGCCGAAACCATTAGGCCTAGGGTGTTCATACTTGGTACAATTACAGAACTCGTCAAGGCCGACATTTTGATGTGACAAATTTCTACTTCCGGTGATCAGGGGCGGCACCAGGAACTGAAGTTTGAACTGTTAACTGGCTCATAGCTCCAAAACTATTAGGCCTAGAGCGTTCATACTTTTTTCAACACAGGGATTTATAAATCTCTTATCTTGAAAATGTTCCTAGAGACAAGTTTCGTATAGAGTTCAAATAGGGCCGCTATATATTAGCTTATGCCATGTAGAATTTCACGTGATCATGATCACGATATGGGATGAAGTTTACTCCTTCCCAATAAATCGCGTAAGCTCCGATTTATTTGAGTACGCTATGATAGGTATCGGATTAAATGGCAAGCGGAGTTTTGTTTGGAGTGTTTCGTATTCCTCCTTCAGTATACGGGCCGCTCCAACATTCCTACGGCTATATTGGAGAACGAAGGGAATAAACTCTTTGTTAGCAACTTTACCTGGGTCTATGTTCATACCAAAGGCGGGTTGCCGTGTTTGAAGTGTTTTGATCCAAAAGGATTCACGAAGTGCGCGGTGATTGTCAGTTTCTTCCTGTGTTGGAAATGTAGGAATTCTTTCTACTGGCATAATTTGAAAATGGTGCTGGAATGAATGTTCCGGTAATTAAAATGCTCATTGACCGGGCCTTCATTGTGTAGACTGATGTCTGATTTATGTCTGTTGGCACGATTTCGCCCACATACTGTTTCAGGCATTTTCGGCACGTATAATTAAATAAATTACATTCTCCATGTCACAGTTTAGTTGATCCTTAAGCTTGTATTCATTTTTGGTCTGTTCGCTTTTGAAAGCTGATTGTGTAGCAATACCTTCGTCCAGTTTACACTGAGGTTTTAGACATTTGGAGGTCTTACCATTGCCATGATTAGGGCATTTATGTTTTATCCTTACAGGTTCTGACTCACGAACGTCATTTATCTGGCAGTTTGTGATTTGGCGAAGTGTTTCAGATTTAAAATGCCGTAAAACCGGGCGGGGTAGCCTCTAGGTTTCAATGCCCGAAAACAGGATCGCACATGAGTGGTGAAAATACTGTATATCGCTCGAATTTCTATGGAATCGAATGATTTGAGATTTGACTATGCCCTTAAATATATGGGTCGGGTGAAAATATTTGGCATGTAGAAGTTCGTAGTTATCAGTTGGTTTGAAAAAGACCTTGTAATCTAAATATCCAGTGTTCTGAAACCCAGGTCCCTTAAAAACTGTTAGGTCCAAAAAATCCACAGAAGAGTCATGAATAACTACTTCGAGTTTGATATTTGGGTCATGGTTATTTAGAGTTTCGAAAAATACTCCGAAATCTTCCTTGGAATGGTTATAAAGTACAAAAATGTCATCTAAATATCTGAGGTATAAGAGAGGCTGTTTATCTAATTTTCTTAAAGCCTGCTCATCCCAATGAGCTACATAGACAGTGGCAAAATTTGGACTGAACCTTTTACCCATTGCACACCCACTAATTTGTTGATAGAACTCTCCATTGAATTCGAAGTCATTACCTTTTAGACTCATTTCTAATAATTCCAAAAGTTCTTTGTCTGGGCGATTGGGATCGGGACATCTTTGAAAAGCATCTTTAACAGCTTGAATACCTTTATCAATGTCAATATTAGTGTACATGGATTCAATATCCATAGTGACAAGTAAGGTGTTGGGAGGAGCTTGGATGCTGGACAGCTTTGACAGGAAATCTTCAGTGTTTTTCAAATAACTACTATATCGGTTAGCGAGAGGCTTCAAGTAGTAGTCAATGTATTCCGAAATGTGGTAAGAATTTGACCCCCAGTCTGAAACAATAGGGCACCCAGGGGGTGTAAGGTTATCTATCCACTTATCTATAGGTTTATGAATTTTTGGTAAGATATAGAACTGTCTCGATCTTGCGTCTCTTTTGGGTGCCAAGTATTCACACTGTTTGTTCGAAATGATTTGCTTCCTATTTAGATCTGACACAATGTTGAGCAGCCTTGGATGATCTTGGGGCCATATTTCTCCATCCAGTTTTTTGTAATGTTTAGGGTTGCCAAGTAACCTTTGGGCTTCTTTGACATAGTTTTCCCTTGACATTATAACTGTAGCTGAGCCCTTATCTGCAGGTTTTAACACGATTTTGTGGTTTTTGCGTAGTTTTGTTAAAGATTGGCGTTCATTGAAGGATAAGTTTGGAATGTTTCCGAATTGCCCATTTGAAATTAGGTCATTAATTCGTTCTGAAAGGGCCTTAGCAGCTTTTGGAATTTCTTGGTCAACATTTGGTGGTACACACCCAGATTTCTCTGTGAAGGGTGGTCTTTCTCCAGCTGAAAATCTGAAGCGGTCTGCTAGACTCACCCGACAATTGAATTCATTAGTGATCTTAGATGTTTGCATCATCTTCTCTATATGCGGTCCTCAGGTGTAGGTTTTGTTCTACATGTAGGTGTCGGGAGAAAGAAAAGGCCCCGACTGAGAAGAGAGATGTCAGATTGTGTTAGTTCAAGGTCACCAGTCAGATTTACTATACTAGTACCTAGACCAAGAGTAGGGTGGCACGTGCCCTGTCCCAAATTTAGTTTAAACCTATAGTATTGAGCCAGTGTGAATACAGGCAATTTGCCGTATCTTCAGTCCAGTGAATGTTGTCCCTACCCACCTTGAATTTGCCAGGATCGATTCTATGGTTAATTTTGAGTTGTCTTTTTGAAGAGGCAAATTCATTTATCTGATTTATGCAAAGCATTCACTGGCTGGAAGTGTGTCCGAAAGTTGCAGCTGTATAAAATACAATTTTGACTTGGGAAATTTACGTCTCAAACAGCTCAACATATTGCTCATATTACTTCTGGCTTTTGAAGGATCTTCTGCTTTGTTATTTACACCAATATTCAAGAGAATTTTGTCAGGTTGGGAAGGCCCGTTGTAGCGGTCCAAACTCTGTGTAAAATGTTGAAACTTAGCGCCAGGATAGCACTCTACTTGCACATCAGGATGGGGTCCGAATTAATACGTGAAAGATTTGATGAGCCGAAAAGCAGAACCTTCTGAGTAACTGCTGGGAGGCGCCATTCCCTTTTGTTTTGAGTTTCGTGCCTAAATTGCCAGAATTTCGGGTTCGAATTTTGACGATATGATGAGCGCATATCGTTTGATGGAGGAGACCTTGCAGCGTCAGCATAGGTATTAGTGGAAGTAGGAGCCGGGTTGGTAGGTCTAGGAGTGGTACGTGGGGATAGAAGAGTAGGTCGAGAAGATACAGTAGATGAAGAATGGTTAGGTGGGGGTCGGCGAACAGGAGGGTTGGTAGCATGGGTATTGGAAGAACCAGCCTCCCTCCACGCGAAGTAGAGGGCAGAGGAGATTGTGACCGTGCTCGAGTATTTTGCCGAGATATCGGAGGAGTGGTAGTAGGCTGGTTACTACCCGAACGATTCTCCGATACCTTAGGGGGATTCAGATTCGAAACAAATTTCCGAAAGGACGAAATAGTGCTGTCTGTCAATTTGGATTTGTAGTTTTCGTTTCCCCATTTTAAGGCATTAGAAAATGCACGGTCGAAGTCCTGGGTTTTTGAAGATTTGGCCGAAATAACCCGTGACTTCAATTTTGTTAAGCAATTTTTGTAATGTCCAACCAGCTCCATAAGACTTTTCTTTACCCAATTTTGATTGATCAGTCTTATGGTAAAGTCAAAGTCAGGAGTTCGTTGAGCTGACTTAAAGAAATTGTTCATATCCTCAACCCTACGTATCAAGGAATTTGGAAGGGAGTCGTTTGCCAAATGCTCCTCTATGATGCCAATATGATACAGGCACTGAAGTACCTGATACAGCGCTTCAACCAGACCAGAGAAAGCCGAAAAAAGTCTGGTTGGAAGCGTTTTTTGGGGCCGAACGTTGAGACGGAGGTTGACGAAAATTCCGTCTTTTGTTTGTAGAGCCGTTTTTCCTGGCCATAACTTTGTTCTAATATAATTTTTGTCTCTATAAATGGTTTATAAAATTTCGAAAAATGAGGTATGAACTTGTAATTTGATGAAAAACCTTTTTTGGGGAAACTGAAAGGGAAGAAAGAATTAGGACAAATGGCAATTCAGTTAAATTTTGGTATAGAGAATAATTATGTACTGGTTATCAGAAGTAATATAGGAAAAAATGGAAAAAGCTAGTAAATATAAAATATGTTATGATAATACTAATTTTCCATAAGACAATTACTGGAAGAAAAAATCTAGATAATGAAAATAATAGATAGATCAACAAATTACATACAAATAAAATCAAATGAAACTGAAACAAAGATTGGTTAGTAATACATGTATGATGCAAAAGAAAAAAATGGAAATGGCCAAATGTTGCACCGTCTGTGGTTAGAAGCTTTTCGGATGGGTTTTCCTTCCTCAGTAGCCTGAAACAAGTCTGAATTTCTAATGGTAAAGCAGTGGTTTTATACCCTCAAAAGCAGCAAGATGTGGGAAAGAGGCTTGCAAAAAACCCCCACAAAAATATAACTACCTCAACTGTTGGAAAGATGTGTTTTTAAGGGGACTACCTATGTCATATGTTTACTTTAGAATAATCTGAACATCCATAGTTGTATCCTGTGTGTTTAATCATTGTTTTTAAATGTTTGAATACTAACCAGTTGGCATGGTTAGGCTCTTGCCAGCTCTGTCTGTATGTGGTCTGTTGAGATCAGTATTGTTGGTTTTGACAGTTAAGTAGGTGCTTAGTAACTCATTGTCCGGCAAGAAGTAACGACATTTATCTTCTAAACTGAACTCGTCAAGGTCGACATTTTGGTGTGGTCAATTTTCACTTCCGGTGATCAGGAGCGGTGCCAGGAACTGAAGTTTGAACTGTTAACTGGGCGCCGCGAACTGTTAACTGGCTCCATAGCGCCGAAACCATTAGGCCTAGAGTGTTCATACTTGGTACAATTATAGAACTCGTCAAGGTCGACATTTTGGTGTGATCAATATGCACTTCCGGTGATACATGGGGGGGTGCCAGGAACTGAAGTTTGAACTGTTAACTGGCTCATAGCTCCAAAACTATTAGGCCTAGAGTGTTCATACTCGTCAAGGTCGACATTTTGGTGTGATTTTGGTGTGATCAATTTCCACTTCCGGTGATCAGGGGCGGTGCCAGGAACTGAAGTTTGAACTGTTCACCAAAATGTCGGCCTTGAAGAGTTCTGTAATTGTGCCAAGTATGAACACTATAGGCCTAATGGTTTCGGCGCTATGGATCCAGTTAACAGTTCGCGGCGCCCAGTTAACAGTTCAGACTTCAGTTTCTGGCACCGCCCCTGATCATCGGAAGTGGAAATTGATCGCACCAAAATGTCGACCTTGATGAGCTCTGTAATTGTACCAAGTATGAACACTTTAAGCCTAATAGTTAATTAGTTGTAGATGAATTTGTATATCTTTAAGAAATAATGACTGGTCCTTCTCGAATTGTGACCTGTGAACTGTTAACTGAAGTCTAACTTCACTCACCTAATTCTACCAATTCCCGCTAGAAAATCCCCGCTAGAAAACTGTCTTCAAATGACAATCTTTTGGGCTGTGTATGAATTTTTTGAAAGTGATATACGAATGAACGCCTGTTGTGTGTGTAAAAATCCTGTCAACTGCCGTCGAGTAGATACATTGAGACCTATTACTATTGGTGTAGTAAACGTGTGAATGCAATAGTATTCGAGCTATGATTTTTTCTTTTATATTTCATGCGGAGCTATCGCCATGTTGTCAATGCATTGAAATTTGAATGGTCCGTCTGCATGAGTTTCAAAGTATACAAATTGGAACTTCGGACTATTTCAAATACATTTTTCATTGAAAGCGCACATCATTCAAGAGTAGGGAAACTTGGGCTTACCTTCTAGCCAAGATTCATAGCGTCTCCCTTCCCTCACCGCTATGCCGACGACAAATACATTTCCCTGGTGGTAACTCGAACATCTCCATGGCGCACTTATTATTACCTATGCGCCCTACTGGACCTTCATTAACTTGAGAAAATGGGCCGCCATGAATAAAAATACAGAAATGGCAGACTACATGGCCATTCGTCGGTCAAAAATTAATTACAGACGTTAAAATTATCCCTATGGAGCCTCAAAATCACCTGAAATCGAGGGTCAAGAAGATGGGCGTTTCCGTCATAATAGACCCCGTGTATACAGGGGATGATGATCACAACATCGATTATGGTATTTTTTATTCATGGCGGCCCTTTTTCTCAAGTTAATGAAGGTCCAATAGGGCGCAAAGGTAATAATAAGTGCGCCATGGAGATGTTCGAATTACCACCAGGGAAATGTATTTGTCGTCGGCATAGCGGTGAGGGAAGGGAGACGCTATGAATCTTAGCTACTTACCTTCATGATACTAGTTTAGTCAGTTTCCTGGTATATATCCGTAAACACCATGCCGGGGAAATTTTCTATGGCCACCAGTTTTGCGCGTAGTGTTTTTCTAGGTGAATATAACATATCAATCCTTGATCACGATGCGTTCTTATCCTAAAATATGGATATCTCCGTGAAGCTGAAGTCTCAGGGTTTTTCATGAGGTCTCATTCCATATAAACTTTTTCGGAATTTACAGATATTTCCATCGGTAAATCGGGTCTCCATTATACCACACCGCTAGCTCTGTCTCAACGGTCAGCAGTGTGACGTCAGATATACGGGTCATTGACCAATTCAGCTGTTCAGGTCACGTTGTTTTATCACGTGGACTCCTGCAAAAGTATACTTTGTTGCCAATTGTTGCAAGTCCACGGGTGACTCAGTGCGTTTTTTGTACCCCGATAAAGTCGAAGTTATATTTCAACCACAGATTGCTCCGTTTTATTCTTTAAAATAAGGCATTGTATATAGAAGATATTTTAACGTGAAGGTTTTTATTAATTTTATAGATAGAATTGAAGATTTTTTTAACGTTGTTTTATCTCGCATATCCTAGACGGGTGAGTGCGTGGGCCTAGGTTAATGCGTAGAGGGTTTGATTTCACCAGTGCAGGTGTACGCATTGATAATTTCAGTGTTAAAGACTACCAATATCTTTGTTGTCAATCATGCACATTGTCTACCCGCGATTGAGCTTTTTATTGAATTTGACACCTGTTACCAGTTTCAAAAGTAGACTTCTATGAAACCCTGCAAGCATTGATGAAATGAAACCGTCTAGAGAGATCGTGCATTTTCTTGCTTGTAAACATGAATAAACGTCGGTGAACGCTTGCGACAAACGAACCTTCATGAATGTTCATTGTTAATTTGAGGCCATTGTCGACAGTGGCGTCGGAATGTAATATGACCATATTGAACATGGTGATTTCAAAAATGATATCAGATATTTACCCGCACTAAGTCGTTTTTTACGTGATTGTTGTCCGCCTTTCCTCAGCCCCTCGCCTCTGTACACAAACTCTTTCCGCGTTCACTGTTCTCGGCTGCTCGTATAAATAAATTCTTTATCCAGTCTCGGTGAATTTGATACTGAAGTTTATCCTGATTCCTGGCGAATGCCACACTCCCGCTAATATATTCTCAAACTCGCGCATAAATGCAAATACAGTTGTAGTTCACCCATCAGTCAGTGGAAGTGTTTCGGACGAACAGCAAAGAGAAATATGGTCAAAGGAATTTGCGGGGGCGTCACCGGTCAACGGAGCGCAAGCACGGGACGAATACTTTGATATACCACGAACTACGGACCAACAGAGGTACCAGTGGGGCACATTTACTCCACAGGGGATCCACAATACTATATTGTTTATTCGCGTGATTAGCCAAGATCACACAGAGAAGTTTCTCACGTGTTTATTAATCAAAATAGTGTTAATTTCACTTCAATCCCGGGAAGAAATAGTTTGAGAGGTATTCACGTAAAATGCTCCCTCCGAAGTCGTGACCTTTGAATTGGACGAATTAGTCTCGGGCATACATGGTCTGAAGTTTCCATAAATTTGAGGTGGTCTGGATAATTCGACAGTCTCCGAGTCTCTCCTTGAATGACTTTGTATTTCTTAGTTTGATGAGAAATTCTCCACCGATTATTTCTCGGCTAAAAATAAATAATTCATGAATTCTGATAGAACGTGAAACTTACAATTTTTTATTTAGGTGAAGAATGTGTATAAACAAGAATTACAATGCACAAGAACTCTCAGGAACGCGAATCAAAGTACTGTATACAGACTATGTATAGATTTGATATTCATGAGAATTCGAAGAATGTACAATAGAGTTGTATAATACAAACAACAATGTGTGTAGTATATACAATACATTCGAAGGTAAACCCGAACTTTAAATTTAAACCACTCGACGAAATAATGTAATATGGTAGGTACTACTTTTGACAATCATAAATAAAAAAAAATACACCCATTGGAAGTGATAGGTAAACCACTCGGCGAATTCGAAGAATGTACAATACATAACAAGAATTACTATGTACAAGAATGTATTATGTACAAGAACATGCATTTGAGAATAACATGTAGCATTCACAACATGTAAAAGTTCACAAAAAGTCACAAATTCGCATCGGTTGGAGGCAATATAGTAGTCACCAGTTCACAAGTCCAGATAGGTGGTACTGACGCCATCCGGAAGGACTTTTCGTTTCGGATAAAAGAAGGTGAAAGCATCTCGTTACTGTATGCACGAACGTATTTGATGAGCCGCCACACGAAACCCTCGATTGGTCCCACTAGCACTGACGCGGTTTTGTAGTACGTCCAGGTTGAGGGTTTTGTTAATGGTGTGGCCCCGTCGATTGGCCCCCTTGCAGCTGAACTTGTTGTTTTGGCTCCACCGTAACAGTAGAAGGTTTTGGATGAGAGGGCAATCATGGCATCACCACTCCATTACAACTTGAATAGGCCCGGAATCCGTTTATCGTGGTTGTAATGGTCACGTCCCGGTAGCCGCTGATCTCGTTCCGCTTCATACTGGGTTTGTAGTTCCGGTTTCACGAGTGACTTCCAATCCGCATTAGAGACACTCATGTAGGCAGAGTCCGTATCCATTTCTATCAACTGCCAGTCACTCGAGTGGAAATACACGTGCACAAAATCATACAGGAACTTCAACATCTGGAGCTTGGCCATCTGGTACACCATACATCCAATTTGGAGGGGTAAGTTGTAACGCGTGGTCTTTTTGGCAGAGGTAACCTCGTAGGTATCATCATCGATGACGTCGACGGAGCGAAACAGTGGAGAGTTGATTTTTGTTCGCGCTTGTTGGGTCGGGCATATATTCACGGTGACGTGGCGGGCTTGATTGGTCACGGTTTTTCCATAGAGGCTATTCCCTACGAGTTTCCAGGATTCGGCGATAATGGCCTTACTGGGATCCTTATCACCTTGACGACGAGCGGACGTCACAGTGTTTGCGACGCCGGAAAAACAGGCGTTGGGTACATACTGCGTCTGGTCCGTCATTCATAATTCAGCCGTCGTCCATTATAGAATATCCGCGTCCATAATCCAAAGACCTATTCCATATTCCATATAACACTATTACCACCAAATTCAAAAAGACAATCATAGTATACATAAACATAGGCTTGTTTCCCGCAAGAGAGAAGCGGCCAACAGTTTTCAATGATGCCGGCAAGACATCCTGATGTACCAGCGCAGAAGTGGTGTGCCCAGTAAGATTTTTTCAGCCCACATACTGCCTATCAGCATCCGGTGAGGTTGTTTAAGTATTTCAAGTTCCTCGGTTTAGGCCCCCATGGTCTCTCCATTATCAGCCCGACTCACCAGCATGTTTTTAAAAATGGATGGGCACTCTGCAAACTGTGGCTTCAGGGCGTCGGGGACATGCAGGTCACATTCCACAAACCCGTAGAGGGTCTCCGTACGCACGGCTTCAAGGATCTGTGGCGTGGTGAGAATACGACGAAGACTGAGGGGATACTCTCGAGCCTTGAGAAAATCACGCAAGTGTGGGAGGACCTGGCACATGGTATGGAATTCACATTCCCACACTTCGATGAGATGATACCCCAACTCTTTAATATAATCAGCATTGTCCACCACTTCCGCCTGTAGCTCTTTCACCGATTTCCCACGGCGATCGTTGTAACGACCGTGGGAGAACTTGCAATCGTGCCCGTGCCAATAGCACCCGTACAACTGAAATACTGTAGACGTTCCATTCACCAGGGCAAACTCATCGACGGGCAGTCGGCGATCTCCTACTCGCTTTTCTGTTGCGTTGGAGTGATGTCGGATAGAAATGCCGCGTCGATGGGCTTGCCAGTCCAGCCACTGGTGGGCGACATGTTTGTGGGAACGTTGAGGTTTGAAATGCTGGCCTTCCGCTAACCACCGCGTATAATGTCCACTTGGCATGGGTTGAGCAATGGCCCACAGATACAGTGCACTCGCATCAAAGCCAATGATTTTGTCACACACTTTCTCACCTCGAATGGTCGTCACATCTTTCTCGTGGTATCGGTGAAATATGAGGCTTGGCCCGCCCACAATGTTATCTCGCAAACAATCATGCATGTCCTCGTCTTTTTGTTGAATGAGCGAGAAGTAGGTAGAAGAGTCTTGAAAGAGATACCGAAGAGCAAGGCCAGGTAAACTCAAACACTCTTTGAATATGTCGACGTGCATTTGGTTGCGGAATAGTTACGCCATTTTCTCAACCGCTCAGAACATTCCTCTTGCTTTAAATCGTCGAAAAATGCGTCCCGGGATGGTAACTCTGTTTCCTCCAAGCGGTCGAATGTCGACATGTAAGTGTAAGGGAACCTCCCTTTGGCTTGTTCACAGTCATAGGCCTTCACCCGCTGAGCATAACTATAATTGGGCGCCAAATAATTCCGAACATCCAGGAAGTGCAGTGACGTGGTAGTGAGCACCATGTGATTATTAATATTTTTGTTCACACTCTTGACTTCATCGGACTGTGCCAAATAAAGGTACAAAAACTCCTTTACCATGTTGAGGTCGTAGCGTCTAGAATTAAACCCGAGCACAGGTAATTGAGTCAGGTATTGAACAAACCGGGCTTTCAGTTTTTTCGCACACACTTTCGATAAGGGTACATCTTGCGGACGAATCTCTCTTTCGGTCTCGCCACTTTTCTCCTTTTTCGCCGACTCTTCGCTGTCACTGAACGACACACCGGGTTCGGGAATTCGATCATCGAGTTCATCCAGAACATCCTGGAACTTGACTATCAACATTTCCGTACTGCGTGCGCTCACCGCCTCTAAATATCCCATCATCCGCGTAATCAGCTCATGGGGGTCTCCGGTCGATACGAAACATACAGGCGCAGCGTCATAGCCAGGAACGTTGGTTGAAATGCTGACACTCAGCGGGATATGACGCTGTGTCCATCGTGTTTTGACTGTGGTAGTGTCCATGGGTTCCAAAATCGCTTCAAATTACAAGCGTCTAGTCCGTCATTCATAATCCAGCCGTCGTCCATTAGAGAATATCCGCGTCCATAATCCAAAGACCTACTCCATTTTCCACATAACAGTATTAGCACCAAATTCAAAAAGACAATCATAGTATACACAAACATAGGCTTGTTTCCTGCAAGAGAGAAGCGGTCAACAGTTTTCAATGATGCCGGCAAGACATCATGATGTTCCAAAAATATCACGCCCGGCAGGGGAAATAACGGTCCTCTTCCGCCACCACAAGACCCTCATCAGCTAGTTCCTCGAAGATAGTGGGCATATTGCGGTATACACCTTCAGGAAATTTCCGTTGAATAGCATTCGTACAGATTTTCTCGTGCTGGATGGACTGTTTGAACACGCGATGGCATCGTGGTCGCGTACTGTTCTGAAGAGCGGTGCACCAATTCAGCGACAAATTCAGGGTTCTCCTCGCCTTCCCGTAGTAATTGATAGACAGAGATATTCACCTTGAAGAGCGATTCGACGACATCCAAACATTTGAAGGGTACACCCCGGAACTGCCGCTTGCCCATATCTTGTTCCTCTAGATACTCTTCCCAATAGCAGTTGGCCACCCTGTAGTCCGGTGGCTTAAGGTCAAGATCGTGACTGACTGGAATAAAGCACCATATTTTGCAGAGAGGCTCATTTGGGCATAAGGAATGATCTCAGAATGGGTGCCCATTTCTACAGGAGGTGGAAGGCCCTTAATTTGCATAAATCCAATATGGCCGCCATAATAAATATACAACAGCCTCCTGTTGGCGACTATTTGAGAGCTTGAATCGCCTTTTTACACGAAATTGGTTTTCTACGAGCCTGACTGACTCAACAAGAAAATAATAACGATAATTGGAAACTTTATTACCGGTTGAATATCCAATATGGCCGCCAGAGCGTCACCAATAATGGTATTATTGCTATACATATGTATGTGTGTTTGTATATATGCTAATATATATATCATATATATTTATAAATCCATTGAGAGGTTTCTGTACATGTAGCTCTGATATGATTGACTCGATCAAGCACTCATGAAGGTTATTGGCTATTTTCTTTTCTATAAATATCCAATATGGCCACCAGCGCCCCATCCTCAATGCTGATTATCGGTACTAAAAACAAATCTGTTTCAAAGGATGAAACTTCAGGTTATCGTACATGCCACGGTTGTGAACTACATCAAATGTTGCCAATTGGATTCTTCCCGGCTCCTTACATGCAAAGTAGCATGTGTAAATCCGGCGGCAAAGGGAGTTACTCTTCCAACACCAACTGGAATCAGGCCAAAACTGTGCTAAGTAACTACCCTGAGGTAGATTTACTTGTTTCAAGTTTCACAAACCGTCTCGAGAAAATATGCCTTTAGTGTCTCGCGTAATCGTTCATCTGTAATGCAAAACCCTGCTATCGTAATAGCTAAATTAGACAAAGAGTTGTCGAAAGGTCGAGTTGCTGGTCCCTTCTAAACTCCTCATTTTGACAATAAGGTTTGCTAAAAATTAGTCCCCAGAAAGAAACCTAATACTTTTAGTGGCTCTTGATGGCCGAGCACTCTAAGGCTTTCATGTGTGAAAGTTTGCCAGTTACTTGCCGACGGGCCAGAGGTGGTTCCCTTCCGGTATTCCAGCTTCCTCTATCATTAAAACTGGCTGTAACCATATGAGTGAAATAACCTTGAGTGTGACATTAAACCAAATCCCCCCTAATACTTTTTACAGTGATACACGATTTATCTTACCCTGGGAAATCTGCCTTGTCCATTAACGGTGCGATTCAACAGGACCTGATATGTTGAATACGTAGACATTAGATATCGCGATTGCACTAGTTCAATAACATGGCCACTAAAGCTTGACGGCAAAAATCTATTAAGATGATGCCTTCCGCATTTATGTATCGGTGCCTCCCGATGGCATGCTCTACATAAACTCGGCTACTATGGTTTTCACAGTGTTACAAATAACTGGTTCCGTAGCTATCTCTCCTCTCGATCCCAGTGCGTATGTTACAACGGTACTCTATCCTCGCTAAATCCTATCATCACTGGTATGCCTCAAGGATCAATATACATAAATGACATAACAAAGGCCACATCCATTCTTGACATTAACCTCTTCGCTGATGACACTAGTGCTACCTTATCTGATATCGATCCTATAAGACTTGCTGAAACTATGTCAATGGAACTAGAAAACCTTAAGGATTGGTTATCATGCAATAAACTTTCTTTGAATGTGAAAAAAACATATTTATTTTCTTCAAACCGAATAGATCTCCAATTACGAATATTCCGAAGGTAACAATATCTGGTTCTGAAATTGAATGTGTCACCAATTTTAAATTCCTTGGTGTGTATTTTAACGACAAATTGAACTGGCAGACCCATATTGACGAAATAACTTCTAAAATATCGAGAAATATTGGTGTTATCAGCCACATAAGGAAATGTCTTAACAGGAAAACCCTGATCATGTTATATTACTCCTTGTTCTATTCTTATGTATCTTATTGTAATTTGTTGTGGGGAAACACATTCTCGACTCATCTTAAGCCACTTGTTATCTTGCAAAAAAGAATTGTTCGTATAATAACTTCCAGTACTAAATATGCACACTATAGTCCCTTGATGGAGCAGTTGAATGTCATCCCGCTGTATAAAATAAACGATTACCTGATACTATCTTTTACCCACAGATTTCTTAATAATCCTCTCTCCATCCCAACTAAATATTCAAATTACTTTACAAAACTCTCTGAAGTCCATTGCTATCCAACCCGCCAAGCCAATCTTAATCTGTATAGGCCACGAGTGCATTCAAATCTGTCCTTTTACTCTACGAAATCAAAGGCTTCCCGTATTTGGAACGCCTTACCTCTTGATTTGAAGTCATGTGTATCCCAGTCCCTTTTCAAATTCCGTTTGAAGCTCTGTCTTATATACCACTGTCTATTGTTTATCAATAAGAATTTGAAGTTGCATTCAATATGTTATTCGTCTTTCATCGACATTGTACATAATTCCATTGCTGTATACATGTGATAATTCCCTCTTTTATGTAAAATCGTTATTTACTTAGGCTACCGAGCTCCAACGGCATATTCTCTTTATTTGTCAATTATATTATAACAAGTGAGAAATGACTACATTGTAGTCAAAACCTGCGGCAGTGGCAATAATACAGTGAAAAACATATCAGCGGAGGTAGTGGTAATTGTAGAAAAAAAGCGCCATCTGCCAGTGTTATCATTCCAAGGGAAGTAATTTTCAAATTGTAACCCACAATTGTAGGAATTGCGTAATAGGTCTGATACCATATATATATATTCACTTTCTCCCTTCAAAATCCGACTGGTTCGTGCCGTCTATACTGAATTGACATACGAACTCACAATGGTCGCTTTGGCAATGCCTTGGTACAAGTATCGTGTATGCCAAATTTCAAAACATTTGGTTCAGTCGTTGCTTTTGGCAAATCAAAAAGGCTTTCAAATATTTGGAAATCCAAACAAATTTCGAGGATTTAGTCATAGCGCGAAAATCTGCTCTCTTCAGTCTCCCTTCTCGCTTACTTTGCCGATCAAAATGGAAAATTTATATTTCCTTCAAAGTTATTTTTCAATGAATTTAGTATCAGGTCTATCACTTTCATCTGTGAAACTATGGAATGGGGTTTAAAACTTTATCGAACTGTCCAAGAGGCATACTGACACTTTTTCACTATTCAAATTGAGGCCTGTTACAGTCTTGATATTCGATTAGAATAATTAATTAAGTTTCTGCATTTACGTTTGTTATCATCTGTAAACTTAATACCTTGCCACTCTTTCCCACACAGCTAGTCAATACCATGACATGGTTTGCTCCTTCTATATAAATGATTAACTATTTCATTCTTAGGAAATATCATCTCATCTGGCATGTTCGGCCAAGCCTTTTCGAAGTTTGCTAATTTTATTATTATTATTTTTTTAATCAAATTCTGCAAATAAGAAACATTTCTAGTCAGTATCTATGGATATATCGCTATACTCAATTCGCGAATATGTTTGTCACTAAGTCATTCAGAGGGTGATTTAAGTGAGAAATTTCGGGGCTAGTTCACTAAACAAGGTCTGTGTGTAATAGAATGATGTCGAATTCTCATTATTATCGTTTGATACATCAAATTGTTGCATTCGCGAAAATGACTGCCAAGTTAAAGTCAATGCGAAAGGTATCTAAGTATCAAAATCAAACCCAAAAACCCCTCTTGGAAAACAAAGGCCCTAGCTTTTGGCCACGAGGTCAACTAGATCGTTTTTATGGCCAGTATCTGCTATATATGACGTAATTCCATACGTAAAACTGATTGACAAAGTAACGTAAATTTTGTATAGAACCAGTAAATTCTAGCAGAAATGGGCTCCGACTTGAGAGAATGATGTCAAATGCAATATGTTTCTGCGCATTGTCTGCTGATACACATAAGTATTGAATTTACGGAAGTGATTAATGTTATTCTAAAGGGATTCTGAGTGCGGAAGAGGACGGGAACATCAATACCAGCGAATCAAGGCCCTGGCTTGCAAGAATGAGGATAGAGAAGCTGTGTTCCGAAAGAGAATCATTCAAAATAGCTATTTGCCAAATGTCATGCTTGTAACCGAAAGTGCACAATATAACTGCACGTCTGCGAGGTATTGTTCGCGCACAGGGGTGTCTAACTCATTAAATACTACATAGTCATTTCTGTCCCTTCGAAGTGGGCTACCATTTGAAATTGTCCGGTAATGAGTGAGTCCATCTGAATCCTTTCGTCGGCAAAATAAGCATTCAAGATTCAAGATTGTATTGTACAAACACCAGTCAAAGGCAGAGTACAAAATTTTAAGAGGAATACAACAAGAGAAACAATGGAACAGTGACATGAATATTAATATTTATATATATAATAATAATAATAATTTTTGGCATGAAGGTGCATTAGGGGACTGTTACCAGCATGTTTCGAGCTGACCTACTTTTGATGAAAATTTCTGGTGATTTTTGATTAAAATCACTGGTGAATCTAACTTGAGCCGTGCCCATCTTAATATAGGCAGGATTTCAACTGGGGGTCCAAGAGTTCAGCGTGCGTCGGAGTCCTAATGCCTACCCTACTTCTTATGTCCTGTGACATTAGGGGACTGTTGCCAGCATGTTTCGAGCTGATCTACTTTTGATGAAAATTTCTGGTGATTTTTGATTAAAATCACTGATGATTCTAACTTGGGCCGTGCCCATCTTAATATTGGCAGGATTCAAACTGGGGGTCCAAGAGTTCAGTGCGTGTCGGAGTCCCAATGCCTACCCTACTCTGTATGTCCTTTGACGTTATTCACACTATTCTCATGTATAATAAATCCAATCCGGAAATTAACGAAGCAATAATTCATTCCACCGAATATAGTTGCAAATGAATTCAAACGCGCTTGAAGACAGTGTTGTCATGTGAGATCGGAGGTTGAAAAGAAAAGTGTGGCAGAGATCACACTCTCTTAGCGCATGCGCATTTCAAAAAGTCACAAGAAGAAGAACAACAAGAACAACAGGAACAAGAACAACAACGCGAGCCTCCCATAGACCTGCGTACCGCAGGTAACAAGAGCTCAGCAGTGCGACGCAGTCTATTCACCATTATATCATTTAATCCATAAATTCTGACTACATTAATCGCTTCCTGCCAATATATTGTATTTCTTACCATTTGGGATATAACAAACTCTCTGGGGTTTTATTCCCGCCATTTTCAGTTTTATACATATATATATATATATATATACATATTGTACATACTGTATGGTGATTAAACATTCATTCATTCATTCATTCATTCATTCACATCCTGTAAGATATAAAAGAGCTCAAATCATTCTCTGCAATCGGATATGGCTACAAAATTCGATATATCAGAGGTCATCCACAAACTGGACGACTTCATGTTCGTCGGTGCAAATGGCGCTACAGTTCTATAGCTCTCAACACTTTCACTTGCTTGTGTGACTATTTGATCATTCCAATCAAACATGCTAAGACCTACTACCCAACAACTACTATGGTTATGCGTGGGATTCAGCTGGACTTCAGAACTATGAAGGCATCATTTCCAGAAGACAAAATTTATAAACTAAAAAACATGCTGGGTGAATTCTCGCGCCGCAGAAAGGTAACACTTGTGAAACTGCAGTCTCTCATTGGCTCGCACAATTTTGCCTGTAAAGTCATCGTGCCCGGCAGGGCATTTCTCCGCTGCCTGATAGAATTTAACAAAAGTTGCATCACAGGCTCACAATCACATTCGCTTAAATAAAGCTAGAGCCTATGTTAATACCTGGCTTGTATTCCTGGAGTCTTTCAACGGAAAATTAATTTTCTTTCTCGAAATTGGGTATCCAATTTCGACGCTTCTGGTACCTTGGGTTTGGCGTGGATAGACCAAGAATGACCAGCACATCTTACCCATATCACGGTCAAGCAGTGCTTGCCGTGGAAATTTGTGGCCATAAACTGGTAAATCAGAACGTCTCTTTCTTTGTGATAATATGGCCGTTAGTTATTAGTTGCCTGCCTTGGAAATGACATTCTGTTCAGATCAAACATATTTCGGAACAATCTTATTTCTAACAAACTCTCGCGGTTACAGTTTCAGGAAGCGCTGTCTCTAGCCCCTTGATTCAATCGCTCGCCGCACCCAATACCCTTGCTGAATCTTCCTTGAAAGTATACAAGCGCACATGACAAGTATATAGAGATTTCCTCAATAACACTGGTCAGTGTGCCAGTAAGGTATTCCTCATCTCATCGTCACAGTTGGGTTCCTTCAAAGCATTCTTACATTTCAACAGGTATGCACCCTCCACAGCTTATACATTCGTATCGGCTATCAGTTATGCGCACAATTTGGCTGCAGTACACGATCCTTTGCAGTTATTCCTTGCAAAAAAGATATTTACGGTAAATTACACGGCTGGATACCAGATTGCCCATAACTTAGAATATCCTCTATAAGATATTTTATGCTATACCTCACATTGTATCCATGTAATTCTTTTACGAGCAATGATCTTGGTAGCATTTCATGCATTCTTACGCGTTAGAGATTTGACAGATCGTTCATGACTGCAATAGCAATGTTCTTTAATACAAAGATGTCTCTTTCTCCGACCAATCTGGTCCGTTACAAAGTATGCACATTATTATCCGGAAATTCAAGCACAACATATCCCATACACCAGTTCATTTGTTTATACTGATAATATTAGATGTTGTCCAGTTCAAGCAATCCGTGCTTATTTTCGGTTACATATTTCACACCCGAGGCCGGACCCCTGTTCCAATTTCCAGAGGATGGGACCGTTTTAGCTGCCTATTTCTCAGCTCATTTAAAAAACGAAATCTGTTTAATCGACATTGACCCTCTTTAATAAGCAATAGCTTTCGCATTGGCGCCGCCACGTCATTTTCAGCAGCAGTAATTTCGAATAACATATTCAAAAATGTGTAGATGGAAGTCTAACGCTTGGCACATGTATGACACATTTCACTTGGTAGCTATGCATTTTCCTGTCACGGGTTTCGCTGTATGGTAGCCCCAACGAATTTATTGCATATATAAGGATCTAGTCCAACCTTACCCAGTTTGGCAAAGGTCAGTCAGGGGTTGCCGTACCATCTGAGTCAGTTATATATGGTTATTTTCCAATATTTAATGTACACTTAACACCAAGAATTTTTTTCAAAATTTCGGATCGAAAATTCGTCAAAAATTGACCATATTTTGGTTCTGACGTAGCTGTAACGTCATTATGGCGGCCATCGTGGATTATTTCACATTTCTCGCTAAACCTTTGCCAGCACTATTAGTGTGGAAATTTTCAGACTCTTACCCCGAAGGATGGCGAATATATGATGTTTTGAAAATCGTTGGGATAAAAATTGCCATTTATAGGCCCAAAATGACCCTGGGCCCCTAATAGGCCACATATTGCCTCCTGGGCCTCGAAATCGAGGGCACCCCTTCTGATATTGTTCTCGGTGCCTCTGCTGACACGTGTGCCAAATTTGGTGCTTTATTCCACTCTGTCACGATAAAATGAAAATCTGGCATTAAGCCACCGGACTACTGTCACACTCCTTGGGATTACACTGGTCCAAATGTACGGCCAAACAGCGAAACAGCGAAACAGACATTTCCGGTCTTTGTAGGGTCCATTTGCTCCGGCTGTTAACGCATACATGCCGTTTCGTCAACTCAGCTAAGTCGAGAGCACCGATCGGATGATTCCGCAATTTCGTCACGTAGAATATTACGTTGGTAACCATTTCGTATTCGGTCGTTGCTGGCAGGCCCACTTCAACGGGTCTAATGTAGTGAGTTGATCGATCACCGGCTCCAGGGAAATAGCATCTGTCACCGTGAAGGGCTGGTCAAATACATGGTTGTTGTTGCTCGGATAGAAATACCGTAGTTGGTTGGTCTCCTTGTGCCGGAGAATGTATCCAAAAGTCATATTGACCCGAAACGATGTGGCTTGGTCGTTGAAAATACGCTCCACGTAGGACGGAAGATGTATCCAGTATGAGCCGTTGACGGTGAAAGCAATGGCGAATGGTGTTCCAATGTCGCCGGCATATGGCACTCACGGACTGGTCTTGTGGTAATGCTTCATCGGCAGTCACCGCTGGATCTCATGGAAAATCTTCTCCACGTCTCATATTGTTGTCGTCTCGTCTCAAGAGAGATCTTGAACGATTACGATTCATGCTGGAAAGGTACACAGGTAGATGAGGTAGACAGGCTGGTTAGGCAGGCAGGCAGCTCGGCTAGGCAGATTACTTCACACAGGCAGTGGTCGGGTACAGCGTCAGGCAGGCAGGCAGTGGTCGGATAGGCAGATTACTACACACAGGCAGGTCGGTTAGGCAGGCAGGCAGATCGATAGCTTCGGATGGTCAGTGAAAATGTTGGTACCGACTTGAAAACTGACCCCCTTTTATATGAGAAAAATTGGCACTGAGCCAATTGGCAGCCAGCCAATTGGATGAATGCCAACAGAACCTCGATGTTGGCACCAAGCCAATGGGCACCCGACCAATATAAAACTTGGCAGCCAGTCAATTGGATGCGTGCCAGGCAACGCTGATGCAATCCAGTCTGTACAGACCCTAACTTGGACACTTCAAGGTAAGCCAATTTTAAATGTATTAAATTTACAAGCGTCTAGTCCGTTTTAAATGTTTAAATGTTTAAATTGATTAAATACAGACCTGCACTATTGCTTCGCCGCACTATTTTTTATCGCAGACTGTTTTCCCCCACCCAGAGGAGTCATTCGGTCCCACAACCCGATCACATGAATCCTAGTAGCACTCCGCCACCAAGATCAACATACCCGCTTCTGATTGGTCGATAGGACGGTCACCTCCCCACACTTCCCCGAGGTCAAAGGTCAGTATGGTTTTAAATACGCTCGCCGATGTTACATCCCAGAATCCGTACATGCATTCCATGCATTTTCCCCCGTAGGACTACTTTCTGTCCGCGGAGGCAGACCGCATCACCACCAGACCACATCACCGCCGATGAATGGTCAAAAAGTCACGTGACATTGCCTTCCAGCCGAGGTCAAAATACTCGCTTCTGATTGGCTGTCAAAGGTCACAATTGAAACTCTTCTCTGTTCGGAGGTAGTTTTTCTCCCCAATATGCAAATATGCTTCTTTTATATAAGACACACCGCCACCCCTGCCCAAGGAAACCAGGGCTTTAGGTTGTACACAGTAGATCCCATATGGAAAAACACATCCGGGACATTGCTTCATGTGACCTTTCCCGAAAACCACGGTAGTAGTATATAAGGTGAAATCTTGTGTTGTTAAGGGGACTAAATTGAGGAGGGTGGGAAATTGATGACTGCGCGAGTCATAAGGTCAAAGATGACGTCACGTTCGGTCAGCGACTTCCGGCATCACCCGGTGTGGGGTTACTTCCGGTCACGTGGTGAGGCGGATGTAAAACTAGGATTTTCCTGGAAAAGATGCCGAGAAACGAATTTTCACACAGTAAAGTGAGCTTAGATGGGCCAACCGAAGGTCTCGAATTGAAGCTCTCGTCGATGTCGATCACGAGACGGGTGGGTAGATGTATCACTAGAAATTTCACCAAAATCCGGTAAAGTTTAATTCACAGGGCTAAAAATCGCAGAATGGTGATATATTCTTATGGAGCACAAGGCTGGGTGTAGGTATTCTATCAATCGGGCTTATGCTTTAGCATATGGCGGGCTGGACTGGAAATGACGTCACGGTGCGCATTCTAGGAGGTTATGGTTACGCATGGGTGTGTTTGAGCGATGGAGGGCCCTTCCTGGGTCCACATGGCCAGTACAGGGTGACAGCTTCAAGCGCTCGTAAAGCTGACCACTAGGGTGGTTTGGACTGAAAGTGACGTTGTTTTTGACATCACAAGTAATCGGAAAAGCGAAAATACATCGACTTAGGTGCGCAGGTGGGACTAAACGGCTAACTACACCTCCATACACTAACGCATATGTGTGGGCATGTAGACCTTGGACTTGGGTAGGGCCGGTGATAAACGTACGAGTTACGGCATACTTCGGGTCATATTGAAACTCCTATCGAAAGGTCAAGGGACAAAACTTTTGCCGACAAAGGTCGTCCAAGGGATAGAGAAGCTAGAACCGAATCCATACTGAACCCAAACCCACGAGGTTTAATTATTGGAGCCATCACCGTAACGTGGTAACTCCCTCAATCCCCAACTTTACGTAAACATTGCCCGTCTTCACTTGATCGTCTAACGCCGGGAAGACACATTCACAAAATCACCCATACACACACGCACACACACACGCACACACACGCACACACACACCTGCGCAACTCCGAAACTGCCCTTAGTCTACTACTCTCTGAAGCATGCATGCGTGTATTACCCCCAATCTGACCCTTACCCGAAAATAGTTTCAATAGGATATTACCCACGGTCCCTCTACCGCGCATAACGAGAACGAGACGGCATTTACACAACAAACCACCCCAGATAAGTGCTCCAAGACGACACCCCACACGGTCCATTTGAACCAAGAATGATGCAACTAGACTCTAAATCGTCTGCCTCAAATGCCATCTTTCTGTACTACCGCCCAACTATGGCATGCGCAGAATGATGGCACTTCCATAACAGACCATCTCAGGCGGAACTACAGCGGCCTTGAACACCTGCCACGAAAGGCCATATGTCAAACGTCGAGTTGCGTCAAAATGCTCTTTTAATACTACTTATATTTTTATTAACGACAACATCGACACCCCTGCTGATCAAGTCACTTTGCAGTAAACCTATGCCGATTCTGGTTTCTTGTTGAGGTTTTTATGACTTCGTTCATTTCTGTCCTACACCATTTATCTTAAAATTCACCCCGTATAACTACTTTTTAAATTATGTATGTTCGCTTTCAAGACTACCGGTCTGCTACCTCCTATTTTTGTGGGAGGCCCGTTGGCCGAGTGGTTTAGATCGCCGACATATAGTGCTGACGATTAGGTGCCTGACTCTAGGGTCGCTGGTTCGAATCCCGCACGGAACTCGACCAATGTTTCAGCACTAGAATTTGTGCTATTCTAAGATATCGTAATCCCAAAACAACGAAAATACTGTTATACGATCACTTTCTAAATGATAAAAATATATCTATTCAGCAGTAGTATATAGAGTGCATTTCGATTGAATGGCGCTTCACTGCGCATGCGCATAAAAAAAGGCGCATGGTGCGTCTGCGCAGGTGTTCTGCGCAAGTGTGTGACGTCACTTCCGGTCACGTGACCTTTGGGGCATGTATTCCTCAGCGGTGTTGCGGTCGTCGGTGATGCGGTCGTGAAAAAAAGCCTCCGCGAACAGAAAGTAGCCCCAAATACGCCGGTTTTCGTGAGAATTCTCTGGCAATCTTCGGGACATTTTGGGAGCGAGAGGGGTCCCTAGTTGACCGATTGGGTCGAGTGAGGTGTAAAAGTGAAGCACTCCTCCAGGGCGATCAAGTCATGGATGGGTGCATGTAAATTGAGGATTTGTTCCCGAAAATATGAAAAGCGGATCACGGGCTTTACCCCTCCAATAGGGGAAAACTCCTATCAACCAGGTCCAAAAGGGGTAATATCGGTCCCCGGCTTATCGGGGCCTGCCTATCAAGTCATGAGGGGGCGTATGTAAAATGATGATTTGTTCCCGAAAATATAAAAAGCGGAACACGGACTTTATCCCTATAATAGGGGAAGACGTCTATCAACCATGTCCAAAGGGGTAATATCAGTCTCCGGCATATCGGGGCTGAGAGAGGTAGGGTGGGGGAGTGGGTGTATGTAAATTGAGGATTTGTCCCCGAAAACATAAAAAGCGGAACACGGACTTTACCCCAACTAAAGGGGAAAACCCCCTATCAACCAGGTCCAAAATGGGATAATATCGGTCCCCCGGCTTATCGGGGCCTGCCTATCAAGTCATGGATGGGTGTATGTAAAATGAGGATTTGTTCCCGAAAATATAAAAAGCGTAACACGGACTTTACCCCTACAATAGGGGAAAACTCATATCAAGCATGTCCAAAAGAGGTAATATCGGTCCCCCGGCTTATCGGGGCCTGCCTATCAAGTCATGGGTGGGTGTATGTAAAATGAGGATTTGTCCCCGAAGATATAAAAAAGCGGAACGCGGACTTTACTCCTAAAATAGGGCCTGATCCGCACATTTGCATCTATACGGGAAAATACCCGAAGGAAGGTGTTTGGGGTAGACATGGGCCATCCGTGGTCCGAATGTATCGTGTGGGGTGTCATATTGTAGTTCTCTGCATGTAGACGCATCTACACACTTGGTGGTCGCATCGTGCATGAATACTACATATGACTTGATACTGTGAACTATAACAGTAAGAGTTCAGGATGGTCGAGTGGTCTAAGGCGCCAGTCTCAAGTGCTGGTCTGCACATGCAGGGCGTGGGTTCGAATCCTACTCCTGACGCAAGTTTTTTACTTGATACTTCTGATACATTAGTTAAAACTATAAAACTATAACTGTAAAATCAGGATGGACGAGTGGTCTGAGGCGCCAGTCCTAGATGCTGGTCTGCGCAATGCAAGGTGTGGGTTCGAATCCTACTCTTGACACATGAGTTTTTTGTATATACACCTTTTGCATTATACAATATTTGTCCTGCATTATACAATAGATGTTCTGTATTATACCATATCTGTGCTGTATTACATCATAACTGTGATGTATTATACAATATCTGTCCAGTATTATACCAAATCTGTGCTGTTTTTTATCTTATCTGTGCTGTATTATATCATATGTCCTGTATTGTACCATAAATGTTCTGCACTATACAATATATGTTCTGTATTATACAATATTTGTCCTCTATTATACCATATCTGTCCTGCATTATACCATATCTTTGCTGTATTATACCATATCTGTCCTGCATTATACCCAATATGTGCTGTATTATACCATATCTGTCCTGCATTATACCATATCTGTGCTGTATTATACAATATTTGCCCTCTATTATACCATATCTGTGCTGTATTATACAATATTTGTTCTGTATTGTACATATGTCCTGTATTATACCTTATCTGTGCTGTATTGTACAATATCTGTCCTGTATTATACAATATTTGTCCTGTATTATACAATATATGTGATGTATTATACAATGTCTGTCCTGTATTATACTATATCTGTCCTGTATTCTGCAATATCAGTCCAGTATTATATCTTATTTGTGCTGTATTATACGACATCTGTCCCGTATTGTATCATATGTCCTGTACTCTACCATATATGTACTGTGTGATACAATATCTGTCCTATATTATTCAATATCTGTCCTGTATTATACAATACAGGTTCTGTATTATAGAATATTTATTCTCTATTATACCATATCTGTCATGCATTATACCATATCTGTGCTGTATTATACCATATCTGTCCTGCATTATATCAAATCTGTGCTGTATTATACCATATCTGTCCTGAATTATACCATATCTGTGCTGTATTATACAATATTTGCCCTCTATTATACCATATCTGTGCTGTATTATGCAATATTTGTTCTGTATTGTACATGTGTCCTGTATTATACCTTATCTGTGCTGTATTGTACGATATCTGTCCTGTATTATACAATATTTGTCCTGTATTATACAATATATGTCCTGTTTTATACAATATCTGTCCTGTATTATACCCTATCTGTCCTTATTCTGCACTATCAGTCCAGTATTATACTTTATTTGTGCTGTATTATACGACATCTGTCCCGTATTGTATCATATGTGTACTATATGATTCAATATCTGTCCTGTATTATTCAATATCTCTCCTGTATTATACAATATTTGTCCTGTATTATACCATATCTGTCCAGTATTATACCTTATCTGTGTTGTATTATAAAATATCTGTCTTGTATTCTACCATATATGTCCTGTATTATACAATATCTATCCTCTATTATTCAATATCTGTCCAGCATTATGCAATATTTGTCCTGTATTATACCATGTGTCCCGTATTATACAATATGTCCTGTATTATACAGTATATGCCCTGTATTATGCCATATATGTCCTGCATTATACCTTATCTGTGCTGTATTATACAATATCTGTCCTCTATTGTTCAATATCTTGTCTGCATTATACCATATATGTTCACGTGGCTCCGACTTGAGGGGCTGGGTCGTGGAAATGACGTCATTTTGCACATGCGCTGTGGTGGAGTAGTAAAAAAAGGACAGTTTCGGAAGTGCGTAAGGGCACTATATTACATCTGGGGGTAAATATTTCATCCAAGTATAGCGGATAGCGGTTGTCGTGAATAACAACAAGTTCAGCAATGTTCACATAGTTTATTATCCCCAATGTTACATCTTACCCAGGCTGGTGGAGCCGCCCTGGGTACATTTATCATGTTCACAGAAAAAGCAAGTTGAAATATCAAACACTATATTTTATAATTTAACGCACCGTAACATCACGTACAAGTGTTTACTGAGCTCAAGTCAACGATCAGCATGTAGACATAGAGAGTATATACGGAATGTTATGCTATTCATCAGTACACGGGTGACGCATTCAGCCGAGGGGGTTGATTAGGTTAGCCGCGAAGAACGTAACTCTGGTCACCCTCTCTACCATCCACTTGATGCTCGATACTGGTGCCTACGGGCTCCTCTACCTGCAAACTTGGCTGCAGAACAGGGTGTCGTGTGCGTTGGTCTCGCAGCAACTGTGTGGCAGTTTGAAAAGCCGACCACATTCCTCGCATGGATGCTTGGGTGGCCCATGGAGTGAACGTTCATGACGCTGTAAATGATCCAGACGCTGAAACGACTGTGTACATATCGTAAAGCTATACCGAGCGGTTCCTTCGTGCTTGGTAGCCTCATGGCGGCGCAAGTCGTGCAGACGAGTGAATGATTTCCATCACGTAGTACAAGTGAACATCTTGGTGGTTGACAGAGTGTCTGATGAAACGGCCAGGCCGTTTCCCTTTTATAGCACGCTAGCTGGTGAGCTATTTTTAGCACACTCAGTTCAACTACCCCCAAGTCGAGGACCGAGATGTACTTCCGGTTCCGGTCACGTGACCGGAAGTAACCGAACCGTAAGATTTCACAAGACAGGTGGCGCCCCTTGTCGGAAGTAGGTCAATAAGAACCAGTTCAGCCTGTCAATGGTCAAAAGAGTCAATTTAGCCTTTACATCATGTCAATGGTTAAAGGTCATTTCCGGTCACGTGACAGAAAACATGGAAAAATCCGGATGTAAGATGAAGACCCGGATGTAAAACCACAGTACCCGGATGGAAGACGGAGGAACGACGGGAAAAACCCACTGGGAAGCCCGGATGTTGACAAGGTCCTGGATGTAAAATCCACCACCTACACATACACACACACACGCGCGCGCGCAATGCGGCTCAGTCGTACACCATGTCGGTCCTCGATTAGGGGGTAGTTGAACTGAGTGTGCTAAAAATAGCTCACCAGCTAGCGTGCTATAAATATTGAATAATACAGGACAGATATTGTATAGTACAGCACATATATGGTATAGTACACGACACATATGATACAATACAGGACCGATATCGTATAATACAGCACAGGTAATGTATAATACTGGACTGATATTGCATAATACAGGACAGATATGGCATAATACAGGACAGATATTGTATAATACAGGACAGATATTGTACAATACAGCACAGATATGGTATAATACAGGACATATATGGTACAATACGGAACAAATATTGTATAATACAGCACAGATATGGTATAATAGGGTGCAAATATTGTATAATACAGCACAGATATGGTATAATACAGGGCATATATGGTACAATACAGGACAGATATGGTATAATACAGCACAAATTTGGTATAATACAGGACAGATACTGTATAATAGTACATGTATAACATTTGACAGCTGTCAACAGTACATTCAGGGTTATCTCCCATACTCCATAGAAGGAAGCCTTATGAGGGAATTCATACTAACCAGCACATCCACCATCATCCACACGGGATTAAGGGTACAGCCACTCTTAACTGCAGGCGATATCGAGTCGAATCCCGGACCTGTCAAGTGCCCATGTCTGTCGTGTGATTCTCGAATTTCGAGAGGAGAAAAGTGCGTCACGTGCTCGGTGTGTTTAAGGGATATTCATTCAAATTGTGCCGGTATCAGTGGGGCTATTTATAAGTTATACGAGACAAATCCCACGTGTAACTTCACATGTAGCGAATGTTTAATGAATCAACTTCCGGCGCCTGAATCTATTGAACCAATACAAAAAGACACGCATACCCCGCATTGTGAAAACACAGCCTCGTTGTCAGAGCCAAATGACTTTTTCAAAATGAAATCTAAAGGAATACGCATGGCCAGTTGGAATGTTGAACATATCACCAACAAAGTCGACCAGATCAAAATTTTACTTTCAACAGTACCCAGACCGATAGATGTCATGGGACTCTCAGAAACGTTTTTAACGTCTGATTGGTGTTCTGAAAGGTTAACGATTCCGGGCTATCATCAGCCTCCAGTACGGAAAGATCGAGAAGGACGCGGAGGTGGGGGCATTCTTGTTTATGTGAATGACGCACTCCTCTTCCGCAGAAGAACTGATTTGGAACCTGAAAATAGCAACGTTGAACTTGTATGGCTCGAACTTTTACCACCGAAATCCCCCCCCCCCCATTTCTTGTAGGATATGTTTATCGTCCACCTGACACTAGGGCTGAGGGAGATCAAACTCTTATATTAAATGTAGAAAGAGCCTACAATGAAGGGAAGACTATGTATTAGTTAGGTGATGTAAATATTGATCCAAAGAGAGATAGTAATCATTTTGTGACTGATTCGCTATCAGTTATGGGTCTTCAGCAGTGTGTAAATGAAATCACAAGACCGAACTCTAAGGCAACATTGGATCATATTTATACCAGTGACATGGCTAATGTTTTGAAAATTTCTGTTCCTAAGAATTCAATGTCGGATCACTACCCAATCTGTGTTGTACATAAACATAGTGGCTCATTTGCCAAGCTGAACACACATAGAACAATCCGATATAGAAATATGAAGACCTTTGTTCCCAGTGAGTTTAGGGATGACCTTTGTAGAGTTCCCTGAACATTCTTGATATGTTTGAAAACCCTGAAGATAGATTAGATATATGACAAACTATGTATACGGATGCAGTAAATCGTCATGCTCCATATACTGAGAGGAGGATGAAGTCACTGCAACAGCCAGAATGGTTTAATAATGACATATATAGTCTTATGCAAACACGAGACGAAATTCATGATATATGTACTAGGGACAAATTCCGTGAAGCAAAGATATTATACATTCAAGCCAAGAACAAAGTCAACCATAGTATTAGAATAGTCAAACGTGACTTTTTCCGGAATGCACTTAGCCAACCAAATTGTATTTCAAAAGTCCTTTGGCAACATATACGAGCTACTGATAGCACAAAGAAAGGTGTTAGTCCTTCTATCATATAGTGACCAAGGATAATAAAGTTATTGATCCTCTGGTCATGGCTAACAAGTTTAACACCCATTTTACATCAATTCACCATCAATATAGAAATGATATCAGTACAGGATACCCAGATCTGAATAAGCTGACTAAGTTTGTGTCCGAGAAGAAATCGGACGACGACCATTTCTGTATACCAGATATTGGATCCCATTTCGTCAAATTCTGACAATGTCATCGTCAAAAGCAACAGGCCTTGATGGTATTAGTATAAAATTATTAAAAGAAGCAGTGGATATCATTTCACCACACGTTGCAGCTATTTGTAACCTTAGTTTTAGAAGTGGTCAGTTCCTAAACTCATGGAAGAAAGCAAGAGTTTTGCCACTTTTCAAATAAGAGGACGCTGGAGATTTGGGAAATTACAGGCCAATCTCAGTACTCCCTGTATTGTCTAAAATCATCGAAAGACAGGTTTATGATAATTTGTATCAATATTTGATCTCAAACCAACTCCTTCTCGAAAAGCAGTCCGGCTTTAGGAAATACCACTCAACTCAATCAGTCCTGACAAAAATGTCGGATGTTTTCGTTGAGAACATTGATAAACGTAATCTCTGTGGGGCTATACTTATTGACTTAAAGAAAGCCTTTGATCTAGTCCTCCACAAACTGAAAATCTATGGAGTACATGGTATAAGCCTTAGCTGGTTCAAATCATACTTACATCGTAGGAGTCAGTGTGTTTTTTATGAAGGATTCATTTCCAACCAAAAGCGGATAGAAGTTGGAGTCCCTCAAGGTTCTATTCTGGGACCCCTTCTTTTTATTATTCATATGAACGAACTTGTCCTCGAGATAAGCCATAGCGAATTTGAAATGTACGCTGATGACTCCACACAATATGCGTCAGATAAAGATGTCGCTGGTTTGTGTAACAAGTTAAATTCAGCAGTGATACCAGTATCGAACTGGGTCCGGGAGAACAAAATGGTATCGAGTGGTCTAGGCCGCTTGCATTTACTGCTGGCGATTTGGTGCCAAACTCTGAGGACGCGGGTTCGAGTCTCGCACGGGACTGACCCATCCAGCACTAGTATTTGTGCTTTACTGAGAAAGTGTCATCCTAAAAATAATTGGATATAAATGTTATCTACTTTCTAAATGGCATTAGTATATATATAATATCGGCTTTAGGAGCTGTGCCATTATATGTCTATCAGAGGGGTAGTAAATGTACGTAATCTAGACTCCGATCTCCGAACTTCCTCTTTTGTGGAAGCTGAGGTGGCCGTGTGGTCTAGGCCGCTTGCATTTACTGCTGGCGTTTTGGTGCCAAACTCTGAGGACGCCGGTTCGAGTCTCGCACGGGACTGACCCATCCAGCACTAGTATTTGTGCTTTACTGAGAAAGTGTCATGATAAAAATGTTATCTACTTTCTAAATGGCATTGGTATATATACTGTAAAATAGTTTGGGGTGATTGTGCCAAATATCAACAAATCCGGATCCATAAGCTGATGAAACGTTTTGGGAGGACAATACTAGATATTAAATGCTTCACAGACATAAGCTCAGTTGAATTATTCAAACGCTTAAATTGGATTCCTTTTGATGAGCAAATAAAGTTTGCAAAGTGTTGTTATATTTGGGACATATTAAATGGATACACCCCTGAATACATGTAGGAACTGGTAACCCCAGTACAATGTGTTCATGCTAGAACCACAAGAAGTGCCAGTAGAAATGATTTGTATCTCCACAAAACTAACACTGAAAAAGGAAAACGGACATTCAAATATTCGGCAAGTGAACTTTGGAATGAATTAAATTCTGAAATTAGAAATTCAAAAACAAAACATACATTCAGAATAAAATACAGGAAAAATTTATCATCACATCTATTTACACATTATATATTTTTATGCCTTTCATCTGTATATATCCATAATCATTGTTTTTAATGTTTTAATTCACCAGAGGACCATTTGAAAATCACCACTGTGTGTGAAATGCCACCCTCTTTTAAATAAAGCTATTATTATTATTATTATTATTAATGCAGCACAGATTTGCTATAATACAGAACATATATTGTATAATACAGGACAGATTTGGTATAATACAGGACAGATAGTGTATAACACAGGACAGATATTGTATAATAGAGCACATATATGGTATAATTCAGGACAGATATGGTATAATGCAGCACAGATATGGTATAATAGAGGGCAAATATTGTATAATACAGAACATATATTGTATAATACAGGACATATATGGTACAACACAGGACAGATATGATTAATACAGGACAGATACTGTATAATACAGCACAGATTTGGTATAATACAGAACAGATTTGGTATAATACAGGACAGATGTTGTATAACACAGGACAGATTTGGTATAATACAGGACAGATGTATAACTCAGGACAGATATTCTATAATACAGCACAGATATGGTATAATTCAGGACAGATATGGTATAATACAGCACAGATTTGGTATAATGCAGGACAGATATGATATAATACAGTAAAGATATGGTATAATGCATCACAAATATGGTATAATAGAGGACAAATATTGTATAATACAGAACATATATTGTATAATACAGGACGTATATGGTACAATACAGGACATGTGGTATAATACAGCACAGATAAGGTATAATACAGCACAGCTTTTGCATAATACTGGACAGATATTGTATAATACAGGACATATTTTGTATAATACAGCACAGATATGGTATAATACAGAACAGATATTGTATAATACAGAACAGATGTTGTATAACACAGGACAGATTTGGTATAATACAGAACAGATGTATAACTCAGGACAGATATTCTATAATACAGCACAGATATGGTATAATTCAGGACAGATATGGTATAATACAGCACAGATTTGGTATAATGCAGGACAGATATGATATAATACAGTAAAGATATGGTATAATGCATCACAAATATGGTATAATAGATGACAAATATTGTATAATACAGAACATATATTGTATAATACAGGACGTATATGGTACAATACAGGACATGTGGTATAATACAGCACAGATAAGGTATAATACAGCACAGCTTTGGCATAATACTGGACAGATATTGTATAATACAGGACAAATATTGTATAATACAAAAGATGTATATCCAAAAAAACTCATGTGTCAGGAGTAGGATTCGAACCCACGCCCTGCATTGCGCAGACCAGCACTTAGGACTGGCGCCTTAGACCACTCGGCCATCCTGACTTTACAGTTATAGTTTTATAGTTTTAGTTATTGAATCAGAAGTATCAAGTTAAAAACTCATGTGTTAGGAGTAGGATTCGAACCCACGCCCTACATGTGCAGACCAGCACTTGAGACTGGCGCCTTAGACCACTCGGCCATCCTGACTTTACAGTTATAGTTTTATAGTTTTAGTTATTGAATCAGAAGTATCAAGTTAAAAACTCATGTGTTAGGAGTAGGATTCGAACCCACGCCCTACATGTGCAGACCAGCACTTGAGACTGGCGCCTTAGACCACTCGGCCATCCTGACTTTACAGTTATAGTTTTATAGTTTTAGTTATTGAATCAGAAGTATCAAGTAAAAAACTCATGTGTTAGGAGTAGGATTCGAACCCACGCCCTACATGTGCAGACCAGCACTTGAGACTGGCGCCTTAGACCACTCGGCCATCCTGACTTTACAGTTATAGTTTTATAGTTTTAGTTATTGAATCAGAAGTATCAAGTAAAAAACTCATGTGTTAGGAGTAGGATTCGAACCCACGCCCTACATGTGCAGACCAGCACTTGAGACTGGCACCTTAGACCATTCGACCATCCTGACTTTTACAGTTATAGTTCACAGTATCAAGTCATAAGTAGTATTCATGCACTATGCGACCACCAAGTGTGTAGATGCGTCTACATGCAGAAAACTACAAGATGCCACCCCGCACGATACATTAGGACCAAGGATGGTCCCTGTCTACCCCAAACACCTTCCTTCACTCCCCCAAAATGGCCGCTTTCGCTACTACTCCTACTTATGACGTCATCAATGACGTCACAGATGACATGGACATCCCTCAAGTCGTGGTCCATACCTCGAGAGTTTCACTTTGATACCCCACACGACTCATCCGGGCCAGGGATGGTCCATATGTACCCCAAATACCTTCCTTCACTGCCCCAAAATGCCCTCTTTCGCTACTACTCGTACTGATGACGTCACCAATGGCGTCACAGATGCTGTGGACATCCCTCAAATCATGGTCTCAACCCCGAAGGCTACAAGATGACACCCAACAGGACGCATTCGGACCAAGGATGGTTCATCTCTGCACCAAATACCTTCTTTCACTGCCCCAAAATGCCCACTTTGGCTACTACTCCTACTGATGACTTCACCAATGACGTCACAGATGACGTGAACATCCCTCAAATCGTGGTCTGCACCACGAGAACTACAAGATGACACCCTACGCGACGCATTCGGACCAAGGATGGCCCATCTCTACACCAAATACCTTTCTTCACTTTCCCAAAATGGCCACTTTCGCTGCTACTCGTACTGATGAGGTTACCGATGACGTCACAGATGCTGTGGACATCCCTTCAAATCGGAGTCTACACCGCGAGAGCTACAAAATGACACCTCCCACGACACATTCGGACCAATAGTGGTCCATCTCTACTCCAAACACTCCCCCACGAACCCCTAAAAGACCCACTTTACTTACTACACCCAACTGCGCATGCGTAGATTGATGCGACTTGCAATAAAAACACGCCATTCTGACTCTACCCCCACAAAAGCTTCACTTTGACACCTTCCACGACCCATTTGGACCAATAGTGGTCCATTTCTACCCCAAACACACCCCACTCACCCCCAAAATGCCTGCTTTCTATACTACGGCCAGACTGCGCACGCGCAGAATATTGAGAATGGACGATACATTAGTCCAGTCGTGTGCTTCTTGACGAGAGCTTCACAATAAGACCTCATACGACACCATCGGACCACTAGGGGCTCACCTAGACCCCAAACCGTCCACCCAGCATTATTTACCCACTACGCATGTGCGCAGTTCACCGCTTAACTTCGTAACCCCGCTCACCGTGTTCTACGTTTTGAGACGTAAAAACAAGATCCCACAACCCATATCGCAATAAACATGTGTGAATTGCCCATTATGGACCTATCCACTGAGCCTATCCAGACCTCCGTGAACTTTTCGAAAAATTTCACCGCTTAGCTTCGGGACGCCGCCCTTCGTGTTCTACGGGGTGAGTCGTGAAAAACAAGACCAAACAACCCATAACCCATACAGGTATTTTCCCGTATAGATGCAATTGTGCGAATCAGGCACTATTTTAGGGGTAAAGTCCATGTTCCGCTTTTTGTATTTTCGGGGACAAATCCTCAATTTTACATACACCCACCCATGACTTGATAGGCAGGCCTCGATAAGCCGGGGGACCGATATTACCCCTTTTGGACCTGGTTGATAGGAATTTTCCCCTATTGTTGGGGTAAAGTCCGTGTTCCGCTTTTTATATTTTCGGGAACAAATCCTGTTACATACATCCACCCATGACTGGATAGGCAGGCCCCGATAAGCCGGGGGATCGATATTACCCCTTTTGGACCTGGTTGATAGGGGTTTTCGCCTATTGTAGGGGTAAAGTACGTGTTCCGCATTTTATATTTTCGGGAACAACTCCTCAATCTACATGCACCCACTCCCCCACCCTACCTCTCTCAGCCCCGATAAGCCGGTGACCGATATTACCCCTTTTGAACATAATTGATAGGAGTTTTCCCCTACTGTAGGGGTAAAGTCCGTGTTACGCTTTTTTATATTTTCGGGAACAAAGCCTCATTTTACATACACCCACCCCTGCCTTTCTCAGCAGGCCCCAATAAGCCGGAAACCGATATTACCCCTTTTGAACATGGTTGATAGGAGTTTTACCCCATTGTAGGGGTAAATTCGGTGTTCCGCTTTTTATATTTTCGGGACAATTCCTAATTTTACATACACCCACCCATCACCCTAGAGGAGCGCTTCACTTTGACACCTCGCTCGATCCAATCGGTCCACTAGGGGCCCCTCTCACCCCCAAAATGCCCTGAAGATTGCCGGACAATTTCCTCCGGCTCCCCGCGTATTTGGGACTGCTTTCTGTCCGCGGAGGCTTTTCCCCACTACCGCATCACCGCCGACCGCATAACCGCGGAGGAATACATGCCCCAAAGTTCACGTGACCGGAAGTGACGTCACACACTTGCGCAGAACACCTGCGCAGCCCCACCATGCTCCTTTTATTCTGCGCATGCGCAGTGAAGCGCCATTAACTCGAAATGCACTCTATATACTACTTTCAGCTCTGGGAGCTGTGTCATTACGATCATCAGAGGGGTACCGTATGTTCGCTTTCAAGACTACAGGTCTGCTACCTCCTATTTTTGTGTAAGGCCCGTTGGCCTATTGGTTTGGATCGCCGACCTACAGTGCTGGCGATTAGGTGCCTGACTCTGGGGTCGCTGGTTCGAATCTCGCACGGAACCAATTTTTCAGCACTAGAATTTGTGCTATTCTAAGATGGTGTAATCCCAAAATATCGAAAATACTGTTACTTTTAAATTGTTTTAAGGCCCTTGCATCTGTTGGCCATCTGTGGATCTTATTTAACCTTGAAATGACCTCCGAACGACCTGACCTTAAATTGCCAAAGTTGTCTTACTATTCCCTCCTATCACCATACTGCATACAAAGTAATTTACAACAAGTCAAATATATATGAAATAAAAAAGTATTTTCTCTCATTTGTGGCCTTATTTGATCCTTGAAGTAACCCCAAAACGACCTCAATTCCGATAATTAACGGGCTAGCCATACCTGTGTTAAAGCCCTACACTACATGAAACTAATTTAGCGTTAATGCCCATTGGTAACAAACATCACGATGGAAATTAAATTAGGAGCGACTTTTATCAATTGTTGACCTTATTTGACCCTAAAAGTGACCCCGAAATGACCTTTACTGCCCAAAATTCCACCTTAAACACTACCACAAAAGGACCTAGTTTAGCATGAGTACCCATTTGTAACAAACAATGCCATCAAATGTCACATTTTGTGTCCTTGGCCGGTCGTTTATATATTTTTGCCACCGCGTGAGGGAATGTGCTCGTCTTATTGTTATCTAACTTGTATCATTTAAGTCTGCTCAAAATAATAACTTCAAAATATATTTGTCGCTCAAAAACAATTTTATTAAAACATTTTTTTCTGATTTAGAAATTCATTTTGTTCTGTCAAATGTAGAAAACGCTTCAGCTCAGGTTCATATCTGATCGCTTCCCTCGAGGTAAGTACAGCTATGACACTTAGTTATAGCCATCATAAGATTGGACCGACATTCGGCAAATGTCATATAAATTTAAGTGTGATCACGCGTCAGGCCCCTATCTGGTTGAACTGTACAAAGTCTAAAACTTTGTATGATGTGTTTTTTTTTTCTTCAGATGTCATTTCCTATAGGCCATTAGAATCTATCGTGCAAATGTAACGACAATTTTCGGCAGATTTCTGACTTTCCAGAAAGATTCAAAGATCGCAAACGTGCCGTGGATCCACGGGGCGTGGGTGAGTATTATTAACCTCCATGAAAATGGATCAATATGAAGATTAAATCTAAAGTCAAATCGTGAATGATAAAGCAGTCACATGATGATCACATTACTCCCGTTAGGTTATATACCAACTTGTTTATATACTATTGTTGATAAGTTAAACCAGACCTTGAATTTATAGTTTCACTTACATATACAGTATAGTTAGTTAAACAGTACTATTACAGTTAAGATTTTCACTGATAATTAACCTATAATGAAGATTGTTCATGCCGGTATGTATGATGAATCCCTTAAGTGATTGCTAATCCCGTGCTGTATATGTAAAGGGTGATGCGGTTATAGATAAAGATCCCGTATTTCGAAAACCCGACCCTGAATCCCCCTTCCCCTCCAAAAGATGTGTTATTACTTTACCGTCCTCTCTGTAGTTACAGTTACTCATGAGAGAATTATCAGCATTGATCGCACTCTCTATAGTTTCTAGTTACTCACTGACCGTACTCTATAATTCCTAGCTACTCACTGACCGTACTCTATAATTCATAGTTACTCATTGACCGTACTCTCTATAGTATCTAGAGTTAATATAAGGGATTTATCCCATTGTATGCACCGTTTATGTACATGTAATACATATACCTTCTTTTTCACGGGGTTCAATCGAGCTTGTCTCACATACGGTTAAATATCCATGGCGAGAGTCTCTTAAAACGCTCACAAAATCGCCGAGGGGCTGGTAGAAACACGATGTGTCACAAAACTTCCCCCGAAATTGCGTTATATTGACTGTTTCATAGCATATCGATGATCTGTCCCATGATTTGCGACTTGCTGCGACAAACATGAATATTTCTCTAACAATAATATAATTGATATAATGTTTTAGACTCGTACGTGGGATCTCAAATACTACTACACGCCATGACAGGCACGGCGGGAGCAATTAGTGATTGGAGGGGCCACTAACACAGACAAATTGGCGAGGGTCCAAGGGGCCACCCAGACCCCGGAAGCTCCAGGGTATGGTTGGCCATCCCTGCCAGAATTCGTCATTTAGAGGCTGCCTGTAAATAATATATACCATGGTATAAAATGCCAAGCCTGCCATAATTCGTATTTAGAGGCTGCCTCTAATTATTTTGTACCATGGTATAAAATGCCGAGCCTGCCACAATTCCTATTTAGTGGATGCCTGTAAATCGCCAAGCCTGCCACAATTCGTATTTAGAGGATACCTTTAAATAATATATACCATGGTATAAAATGCCGAGCCTGCCATAATTCCTATTTAGAGGATGCCTGTAAATCGCCAAGCCTGCCACAATTCGTATTTAGAGGATACCTGTAATAATATATACCATGGTATAAAATCGCCAAGCCTGCCATAATTAGCCATTTTAGCCGTAAGTCGTAAATTTTCGCCTTCTTATTACTTCCACCAATGATATGCGCTTTTACAAATTTGGTGCCGGGCTCTACACAACCTCCAAACAGGGTCATCTTCCCTTCTGCCTGTCGATCGACCCTGCCCTCAGTCAATTTACATATAGCCATGTACCAAAACATCATTTCACAAAACCTGAATTTTACCAGCCAAGAACAGTCCACATATTAAATACGAGGATATATAATTTTGCAGATGTGAATGTGCGGGACCATTTAATTCCGACAAGGCAAGCATCGCTGATTTGTTTTCAAACAAACGACCGTTAGCCTTCATCATGGAGCCTACAAAAGAAGGGGGGGGGGGGAATAACATCTTATCAGTCTCATCTACCACCGCCTGTGTTTAATCAGCTTAGAACCCTGCTCAAAGAAATATCAAAGCAAGCAGGCTAGATAATGAGGTCTTAATCTGTTGACACTGTGTGTTCAGGTCTGGCCACGGACAGAAATCAATGCACTTGATGTCTGCAACATTGGTTACAGTAATCTGGACAGGGATAAACTACAACCAACCGTAAACCCACCAATCTGTAAATAATGGCTCTAGTTGGAAATCATGGTAGCCAGGAAATCAGGCTTGGAAAATGATGCCTTTTGGTGCAAAAAACATTGAAATCCGTCCACTACATCCAGATATACGGACGAATGAACATATATATTCAAGCAGAGTGAAAGCCTGGTCAGTCAGCCCATCATGCATGTATAAGCGGTCATAAAATAATAAAGGGGCTTAGTTTTATCACTGTCGGCAGCCAAATTTTGACCATTGATGAAACGGAGTGATCTCTCAATCTATCTTGAGGTAGATCAAATGTTGTTGTTGTAAAGAGAAGAACAGTTATTTAAGTACAGATGTGCTGCACTTGATTAATTCTGGTTAATTCAAGTTGTTGCGATACCGAACAGTTCGGATAATCTCGCACTTTTAATCTCCGACAAAGGCTACATGGCGTGGTGAAGACTCACTGTGCGGAGACTATAATTTACTGAGGGAAGGGTCGATCGACTGACAAGAGGGGAGATAGCCCTGTTTGGATGTTGCGTAAAACCCGGCACCAAATTTGTAAAAGCGCATATCATTGGTGGAAATGATAAGAAGGCGTAAATTTACGACTTACGGCTAAATGAATTACAGGCATCCTCTAAATACGAATTGTGGCAGGCTTGGCGATTTACAGGCATCCTCTAAATAGGAATTATGGCAGGCTCGGCATTTTATACCATGGTATATATTATTTACAGGTATCCTCTAAATACGAATTGTGGCAGGCTTGGCGATTTAGAGGCATCCTCTAAATAGGAATTGTGGCAGGCTCGGCATTTTATACCATGGTACAAAATAATTACAGGCATCCTCTAAATACGAATTATGGCAGGCTTGGCATTTTATACCATGGTATATATTATTTACAGGCAGCCTCTAAATGACGAATTCTGGCAGGGATGGCCAACCATACCAGGGGTCTTAGATGACCGGAGACGTCATCTAGCGTATTTCGAGTAATAAAACAAGAAATCTTCGCACGTGTAATCTCTATTTGTTTTGCCTGTTTTGTTGTTTCTCACCACATTTTTTTAATATTCCCCGTCAAGAAAATGAGGATATTCGGAAGTAGAAATAATTTAAATATTAAATATATATCATTTCAATCGAAGCATTAAGCTTTGTTCATGCCATCCTCACGGATGTTTTTCTTGTTGGGAAGGCGAGCACAGGTCAACTTATGAGTGTGAATGAGCCATCCTCCACAATGCAGTTCTGTATGTACTCCTGTCTCCATACCAGGCCCTGTAGGCAGATTATGGTTGTACAGTTATCACTGGAACTGTCCGTTTAAAATATCAACCATTGAACGGACGACGTTTTGGGGGTAATAAGCTGCCTTCGTGGCATCTCGGTATAATTACATGAAGACCCAGTTTATGTAGAGAAGAAGCTGAAGAACAAACTCTTTGAAGTCCAAGAGGAAACAACACGAGGGCGTATCGTAAATAAAAAAAAATCTCGAATAGCCTGTAAACATACGACTTCAAAGCAATCAGAGGGAGACATGGCTTGGCGCTCAGTTCGTTCAAATATGGGCATGTTCGATGAGATCATATTAAAGCTCATGAATATTTCCGATTGAAGTGGCTGATATTCGTTGCGGTGTACAAGCTATCCGTCATGACTCGGATTTGATAGACGAACCAATGAATTAATTGGGATGATGGAATTAGCAAGAATGCTCCACATGCTTAATGGAAAGTAAAATCTGCATTCAATACAGATACGGGTTTTTCGCTTTAGTCTGTCGGTTTTTTCTTTATCTGACTCTGCCTGTTCTTTATTGGGAGGGGGAGGAGCTGTTCCGCCGCCCCTGCATGGGCCTCTCTACGTAAATGCAATTTAATGCACGAGCTGTCGATCCTCTTGCCGATGGACGTCTTCGGTTTGACCGTAAATTTTTCCTCAGTGTGTTGCGTTTATAAACCGAAAATATAATTTCCTCGTGTTTACTTCGAAAGTTATGAGCCTGAGAGAGAAAATACTGAATTTTCGTATTCTGAATTGGCAATTGTTTGTTTTCACAAGTTTTGATGATATTAGTGGGGGGGATTTCCTTCATATGTAAAATATGACACCATTAAACAAAACGAGTCGTAGAAAGCCAAATTCGGTGGGTGTGATCATAATGTGGAAATATGTCAGGGTGTGGTTCACCGCCATTCGGCACAAGATCACAAGATTCCACAAGCTAAAAAGTGTATCATTTGCTTAACCGAATTGTTACAGTGTCGGACTATAGATTTAAAGAACGTCAACTTTTGGGTTCGAATCTCCAGATCATGAACAAAAATATATCTTAATATTTCTCTTTTTTCTCCCTCACCATTTTGAACTATAAAGTGCAATAGTGACGAGAGATAAAGACAGCGAACGGCTAATCGCTGTTGTTGTTGTTTACTTTTAATATTTGTACATGTACTTGTTCAAGAATCTTTGAATGCTTTAGATTGCGCTATCCTTTTGCGAGGTTGTGGACTGGTTACCTGTCACGCATGCATACCTGGAGGCGCTGGTTGCGTTATCGTATCGTTCAGATAATATTTGTCGACAACTGACAACCACCAACATGGCGTATTTCATGTAAAATTTGAAGTAATTTTACATGTGGTGGGGACACACCGACAACCGACCACCGTCAGTACAATCATATTACCTCATTCGTATAAGTTCGTTTATATATGATGGTGTCTACACCGACAACCCACTACCACCAACATGACGTATTTCATACAAACGATTTTTATAGTTGGTGGGGGCATCCCGACAACCGACCACCGTCAGCACAAGCATTACATCATTTGTGTAAGATCGTGTAAGTTCGTTTATATATGATGGTGTCCACAACTTTTTCACAGCAGTATTTCCTCTGAGGGCAGCGGGAAGATACGTGTAACAATGAAAACAAATGAGGTAAAACTTGTCTTTTCTCAAGGTGTGTTAGTCTTTTCACAAGACTCTCCTCGCAGAGCTGACAAGGAGATGGGAAATAGCGTTACGTCACAAGATATCGGTCGGCTCGGAGTCCGACAACAGGGCAGAAGAGTACGACGCTGAAGGGGAAACAATCCATCTAAACAGAATACCTTCAAAATTTGTCAAATTCTATTGGACTTTGAAATTATCAATATATTCGTCATTTGAATATTATAAATTTCAAATTATGCTATGTTCACTCGATAAAGACACCTGCAAGAGGGTCGAAAGCTTCCACTAAACAAAGCGATGAAATCGGCCAGACATCGTAAAATTTATCGGCCCGACCTCGGCAACCAAGTTGAAGTTTTGCTCATCGATCGATGGCGGCCCTTGATTGGCAAAACATAAAAATCCAATACTGACCCGCCATTAGCCCGATATCTGAACAGCTGGTTTAATAAATGCTGCTGAATCACTGAAAATTATTTGTAATAAACTATTTCTGTGTACATTGGCACAGACTTTATCCCCTCGTCAACAAGGATACCTGGTACGCTGTATTCTTGAAGTACTGTGGTGTACATTTAATAATAACACATATTATGGCAAACATTCTTGTCGTCCTTCTATATTATTTTATATTCGACCGAGAAAAACAAATAAGACGTTAGAAAGATAATCTGCTGCCTAGGGTATGAAAAGATGAAATTATTTTCTTACTGTAATGCCTATTCAAATCGATTCATTACTATCAAAAAGTCGTCTGCTGCGGAAGGACGTTGCCGAAAAATTCAGTTCCGCTCAAATGACCAAATGCGCATGGATTGATTGAAAATATATCCGAAAGTCATTTCAAATTTCAGTGAATATTACCAATATTTATTAACAATATTTATTTGGTGCTTATTTACAATATCTATCTCGGGAATTGAAATTTTGTCCTGCGTGGTTTACGCATCGCCCAGCACAGATCAGCTCGGAGGCGGACGTCCGCCAAAGTCATTCCTCCGGAGGATCGCTGTTAGGAAATCTGGCCGCTCGAGCCATTCATCGCCGCTCGGATGCCGACAGCGGGCCGACGATGCCATGTTTGCTGGTATCGAGCTAGCTCCTGCATTAAATTGTGTTTCCGTGGAGTTTGTAGTATTAAGTATATTACTGTTAACGTCGCTAATTTGTTCAGTTCGTGTCATATTCATTGCGTGAGTATGTTGCGGTGTTCTTTTCTGATTTTAATTCGATTCAGGGGTCTCAAAGATTTATTAAATTTACATGGTTCAAGGTATTCCAACTAGAATGCATTTTGAAAATAGTGCAAGACAGAACTGCGTTTCAGAATCTTCATTTTATCAAGCCAATTTCTACGTTCCCACCAGAAATTGGCTGGATAAAATGAAGATGCGTTTTAGTTGTCACATGGAACTTGCTCTAAATCTAGATCATATGAATGACATATGAATGAAATATGAAGACAAGGACAGGGCCAACACAATTACGGGTTCATTTTCTTCTATCATAAAACCAATTAATTGTCAGTGACTTCTGTCGTTTATGGAACCGTTTGGCCGAAGACTTTAAGGAATTTCAATTAATTCATTAACATAATGGATACATTCCAGAAAATAGTTTAAGGATATTCTTTAAAAAAAAAAAGAAATCGAGATAGATTATCCTCCGTCACTTTCTAGCTTATCAAATCTTGGCAATCTGCATACTCCCCCGAGAAGATAATCATTGGTAAATTCAATATTGCGGCAAGAGAGTGTGGATGCAAAGTTGCTTTTGATCATTTTTCTTCAAATGTTTCACCTTTTTACGCACAAAATAGCAAAATTAAAAAATGATTTCACATCAGAAAATTATTTCCTTATTTATCATGCAGATTTGTCGGAGAAAATTTCATTAAAAAAAAATCGGAAAACTGACGGGAAATACATCTTAGAAAATTACGTCACTGTGATGGCCATGTGGAGTTTTAAAAATATTTTCTGATAGATCCGGGCCTAAGCCCCTATACCATGAGGGGAAGTGAGAAACAAGTGCATCACCAACGAAGGCCACGATTTGTAACATTTTTAGTGCAATCACAAGTATTTGGCTGATAAGTCGGCGGAGGGATCTCCATACAGATCAAACTGGCAATGTTCCAATATTTAGATAAACTCAGGGGAACATGAATCACTGCACAGGGGCTCGTTACCGTTGTTAATTGGTTAAATAGGTTGATTATGGGGGGGCCTCTTTTACTACCGACCTCGACCCCCCCCCTATAATCAACCTATTTAACCAATTATAACAACGGTAACGAGCCCCTGTGAATCACTGCACCTGAAGACCCACACGCTGGTGAAATAGCATAAGTAATGTATTATATCTATAGATAACACCTGCAATATTTGAAGTTCTTGGACAATGGAGTTCTTGAAAGTCTTCAAGAGGTTGTCAACTTTGTGACGGTGATCGATACAAGGAATTAGCAATATTCTTGATTAGATATAAAGTATAACGATTCTAATGTTCATCGCACTGAAGCATCTTTGTGTCAGTGGTGAACCAGTTGGGTTATTTGTCCATTTTCACAGAACTTTCTGTTAAAGCTTCCATTTTACTCCGCCAGACTGCACAATTTTCACACGAGACTCCATGCGTGCATTGTTTTAACTCCATGGGACACGAGGGCGATTGAGCCCCATGTTATTAGCAGCAAATGCATTGTGTCGTTATTTATCTAGTTTGGCTCCCGTTTAGGCCTAGGGATGGGTTAACGAAAATGATATATATGCACATATTTTCTCTTTCTTTCATCAGGGTCCTCGTGAAATAAATAATAGAGTATCGGTATTGAAATAATACGGGTTTCCTAGAAGCAGTGGACCTCGTAGACCTGCAGAGATGTCATCTACCACCTCTTTGCCAAGCACGACAACCTCATCACCCAGTACAAATACAGACTTAGCCTGGATAATACCCGTCATTTTGGTGTGTATCGCTCTGTCAATAGGACTAAGTCTTTTGCTGTTCTACTGCGTTCGCGGATGTGAGCTGTGGTTCATCAAGTGTTGTTACAATTATTGTGGTGTCTGCTCCGAAACCATAAACCGTAAATACAAGGCGAACAACGAAGACTACCGAAGGCTGAACGACAACGAACAAACGGCGTTAAAATTAAGGGGTGAGAACTCAATCCCAGACTTGCACAAACACTGAAGTAATTCCCTGAACCATATATCTGCCCCAACAGATACGGCAGGTGCATTGATGTGTGCCTTCCAGCTTTTCGTTCTTCCACTCTCGTTCCTACTGTATCTATCGCTCATCAGCCGTTCCTACTGTATCTATCGCTCATCAGCCGTTCCTACTGTATCTATCGCTCATCAGCCGTTCCTACTGTATCTATCGCTCATCAGCCGTTCCTACTGTATCTATCGCTCATCAGCCGTTCCTACTGTATCCTACTGTATCCTACTGTATCTATCGCTCATCAGCCGAGGGAATATATTTGATCAAGGATAACTGGATTATTTTCGATCAGAAGTCATCCAAAATGATCATAAATATAAGCATACTGGTGCTTTCTTGGGAAACTAGGATAATTTCATCCATATCTACACCAGTTATCAATCGTTAAAAAAACGTCTCATGCGGAAGAGATATTGGAAAGAGAGTATAGGAGAATGAACCTTCGGAGGCCACCAGTCAATGGACTTTCGGATGCTATTGGGGCATATCTATTGTTCAATGATTAACTTCAGTTTTGTGCAAGTCCGGGATTGCACAGAAATAATTTCATGTGAGCCCAAGAATTATTTAGAGCATCAGCTAATTCCTCACAGATTTTTCAAAAATAAAATCTTGGCTTCGAGAGTTTCGTGTAATTTGCAACCAATCAGGAGATATCATGTTTGCAAAAGTGCAGTAAAATAATCTTTGAGTAACACTATTACTAACATTACTATCACGGTATGTAATTGAAATCTAGGATTGGCTAATTGAAGTGATCAATGCGACTGGTGAGTGCAGACCTGTTCAAATATGGACAGCTCTCTCACAGGAAAAATTGCGATTCTTTTCCTTATTAGATTTTAGAAAGTCATGCCTCATAGAATATTATGATTAGCAGATGTGTCTTATAACACAACGGTAAAGCCATTATTAAAATCTTATTTTCATTATTTTACAGAACTGAACAGAAGTTATTCGGCTGGATTACGAAGAACGGATTATCCTGATTTGTAGCTAATCTCTTCGGAGGTATAACCTAGCCCACGAGGACAATACAACTATAAATCAGTGATCTGCGTTCTTAAAAACGGATATTAATATTATAATGTAAGGCATTATATATTATGCATATGCATATATTTGAACTGAAATGCAAATGTGCCAAATTCATGTTGTCGGAATATGTATATAATGTAATCATTGTTTTCTAGTCATAATGTCAGATTTACTATTTAACGTATATCTCAGGCCCGATGATGAGATGCCAATTCCTTTTCACTGTCATCGTGCATGATCGTTCAGTTATAACATTTATTCTATAACATTTGTGCATATTACACACTGGTAACTGTGAGTTCATCTAACAAGTTTTAGCACGGTTCAGAAGGTCATGACGTGTAAAGTCTACACGCGTCATGTTAACAGGCCCAAATGTGAGTTCGGGAGATTCTATTTTAAAGGGCGGATGAGGAATGGTAGGTCTAAATGTCGTCTACATAGCTGTAGAATAATACTTATTTATTATTAAAGTTTAACTGTTGTTTCTATCGTGAAACTGGTTAGCAAAGTGACACAAATAGACCTATATGCATGTATGTCTCACACACTGTCTCAGGTGACAGAATTACCTCTCATTTGAGAGACCAGGTGAAGTCGTCCATTTATCTTCGCTCTTGCCCTAAAATATAAGCTTTTCTACACTAACCAACCCTGAAATATACATTGAGCACGCCTTTTAAAACTTTACCTATAAAATATGAGACTTTCCTTCTGACGAATTTTAAATTCCAATTCTTAGTAGTGTAATTTTGATTTTATCTTAAACTTTACAATTATTAGAGGTGTGAGAATTGTGGCCTATCATTCGGCCTTCGCTTTGTGTGGTCACCAACAACAACAACTATTTACTGCTGGATAGACAAATGCCATGTTAACTGTGATAATGTTTACAAAAGCGACTGACTTCGCGAGACTTGGAGGAAGCATATTGCAAAACATTTGCTATGTACGTTCGTTCTGTGAATGTTTATCACAGCAGAACATTGCAGATATATTGCGTTGCATTTTCTTCGGCACAAAGTGTCCTGCTGTTATACATTTGATATTATTACACAGGACATCCTCACGTTCATGGGGCTGGCCTAAACATCAGCTAGGCTGACCACCAGAAAGAATGCAATATATTCTGCATGTCAGTGAGCTATTATGTGAAATGAGAATAATTCTCCCATTATCCGCACGAGCATGGCCCACTGGTTGATGTTCATAACAACCTAATGCACGTGGTGAAGAAGGTACCGATATCATATCCTGCAAAAATATCAGCCAACGAAAGCCGTCAATGTTCATAAATAAGCATATATTTTCCTTAAGAATGACCATGACATGATATTCTGATAACACCTTATTTCTCATATATGTATTTATCCTTCATTTGTCGATTATATACAATTGGTCTAGCGAAACAACTGAATTGTACTTCTCTGAACTATGATTGATCAGTATTTTACACTTTAACCCTACCTGGCCTGGGGAGGGGGGGGGGGGGCGAAAAGTGCCCCCCCTAGTGAACTTTTCTCTGCTGCTCCGAAACGACAATACCGAGGAGGCTGAAACTTGGTGACTTTTAAGCTTATCTTATTGGAATCATTTTGAGCCTATTTTCAATAACCCCCGGGCAGAGGATCATGGGTAAATTCAAAATGGCGGCCATGTGGTATCCGCGAAAGTCGTGTTTTTCAATCTTTTCGATCCATTTCTTCACATTTTCCTTGCCTAAAAGGCCTTAAAAGTATTGTATTTATGCAAAACTAATTATTCTCTATTTTATTAGATTTTTTTCGAGAGAAAAATCTGAAAAATGAAAATTTCGAAAAATCGACCCCAAAAAGGTCGAAAAATGGCTTCCGAGAAGATGACGTCACTGTGACGTCATCATGGCGGCCATCTTACCAATAACTGACAACAATCATATAGCTCTACTGTGCATTTCTACTTTACCAATAACTGACAACAGTCATATAGCCCTAATGCGCATTTCTCCTTTACCAATAACTGACAACAATCATATAGCTCCAATGTGCATTTCTGCTTTACCAATAACTGACAACAATCATATAGCTCTAATGTGCATTTCTGCTTTACCAATAACTGACAACAATCATACAGCTCTAATGTGCATTTCTGCTTTACTAATAATTGACAACAATCATATAGCTCTAATGTGTGTTTCTGCTTTACTAATAACTGACAACAATCATATAGCTCTAATGCGCATTTCTGCTTTACTAATAACTGACAACAATCATATAGCTCTAATGCGCATTTCTGCTTTACCAATAACTGACAACAATTATATAGCTCTAATGCGCATTTCTGCTTTACCAGTAACTGACAACAATCATATACCTCTAATGCGCATGTCTGCTTTACCAATAACTGACAACAATCATATAGCTCTAATGCGCATTTCTGCTTTACTAATAACTGACAACAATCATATAGCTCTAATGCGCATGTCTGCTTTACCAATAACTGACAACAATCATATAGCTCTAATGCGCATTTCTGCTTTACCAATAACTGACAACAATCATATAGCTCTAATGCGCATGTCTGCTTTACCAATAACTGACAACAATTATATAGCTCTAATGTGCATTTCTGCTTTACCAATAACTGACAACAATCATACAGCTCTAATGTGCATTTCTGCTTTACTAATAACTGACAACAATCATATAGTTCTAATGTGTGTTTCTACTTTACTAATAACTGACAACAATCATATAGCTCTAATGTGTGTTTCTACTTTACTAATAACTGACAACAATCATATAGCTCTAATGCGTATGTCTGCTTTACCAATAACTGACAACAATCATATAGCTCTAATGTGCATTTCTGCTTCACCAATAACTGACAACAATTATATAGCTCTAATGCGCATGTCTGCTTTACTAATAACTGACAACAATCATATAGCTCTAATGTGCATTTCTGCTTTACCAATAACTGACAACAATTATATAGCTCTAATGCGCATGTCTGCTTTACTAATGACTGACAACAATCATATAGCTCTAATGCGCATGTCTGCTTTACTTATAACTGGGAACAATCATATAGCTCTAATGCGCATGTCTGCTTCACTAATAACTGACAACAATTATATAGCTCTAATGTGCATTTCTGCTTTACCAATAACTGACAACAATTATATAGCTCTAATGCGCATGTCTGCTTTACTAATAACTGACAACACTCATATAGCTCTAATGCGCATGTCTGCTTTACTTATAACTGAGAACAATCATATAGCTCTAATGCGCATGTCTGCTTCATTAATAACTGACAACAATCATATAGCTCTAATGCGCATGTCTGCTTTACTGGGTCTTTTGAAAAAGAATTCCGGTTTAATTAGTGCAGTATATATAAGCGATATTGTTGACATCATAATCCGTTAGCAACAATATTCTAGATAAGTTTATTAACAAGTTCAGTCCTGATAATCGGCTCATTCGGAACTTCTCGCCGATGTCCGTTGGTAGTAATTGAGCCCCTTCGTAGATTTCCAATCAGCAGTACCGAATGCTAATCGACTCACAGAATGTAATCTCCTTTACACAGGATACACATTATCTGGTCAACAAAAGAACTGAAGATAATTCATTTTTGCGAATGTACCGATTTGAAATAATCTTGTAAATAAGGGAATACTTTAAACTTATTATACAGCTATGTCCTTTGATCCAATCAAATCATTTCAATCGCACCACGTGTCCGTACAATACCCAAAGTCATATTGGATCCCAAAATGCCGTATTGAATTCATATTGTACGCTTTCTAAGGGAGGTAACTCTTTTTGTTATGACGCCAAAATGAAAAGTTTGAAACCGTCTATTTTCTCGCTGGATCATCTAGGAAACTTTAATATCAATATAAATCTAAATTCAAAGTAACATTACCCAGTCAGTCAAATTTGTCTCAAATGAAGTTCGGAAAGTAGAGACTGATAATAGATTTACATGATTTGGAGTCGATTGCATTCTAGGAATTTACGGGTCCTGCAGTTGAATTTATTGTTATATTTGAATATATTGTTTTATCTAACAAAACTATATTGATTCAAACATAAATAAAAAATTAATAACAAATAATTTAGTTTAATATTTCGATGACCTGTATAATAAATCGTCCAATACGGGGTTTCATCACAACATGGACTTGTACAATACCATTCCATATTGTACAAAGCACTGTATAATAACCTAATATTATCATTTAAATATATATATATCGTCCATTTGTCCAATAAATATGTGCAGATATACCAAAGAATTGTGGGTTTTTTTCATAAAGCAACAAACATGAGACAAAACTTGCCCAATAAGTAGCGGCCATTTCAGAAGGTTCAATCTTCGGCCATGTTCGCTCTGATCCGTTTGTTCTGATCTTCGTCGGGCAGACCAGGATACTGTAAGGGCGTTGTTTCCTGGAACAGCCGTTTGCGCATTTTGATCGCATTTTACAGGGCTCGGTGGGTGGTAGCGCGCTATTGTTTTTGTCCCCCGCCGCAACGCGGCCGGGGGACTTTAAAATGGTTCTTGCTTCTATGTGTCCGTGGATGTCCGTGGATGTCCGTGCATGTCTGTTCGAATGATTACTTCCTAACGCTTTGTTGGATTCTTCCGAAATTCGGCATACGCATTCCTTGCGACAAGACGCCAGTCGGTATCGCATTTCAGCAACATCTGCCTGAAGGTGGCGCCACTGGGTCAAAATGGATCTTGCTTCTTTGTGTCCGTGGATGTCAGTTACAAGCGATAACGTCCAAGCACTTTCTTGGATTCTTCCGAATTTCGGCATACGCATTCCTTGTGAGAAGACGCGGTTGCGTACTGGATTTCAGTAATATTTGCCTGACGGTGGCGCCACTGGGTTTCGCTTCTTCGTGTCCGTTCCAGTTAAAATGGGTCTTGCTCTCTTTGTGTCTGTGGATGTCTGTTCGAAATTTAGCATATACACTCCTTGTGACCAGACATGGGTTGGTGTTGCGTTTCAGCAAGATCCACCTGAAGGTGGCGCCACTGGGTCTTGTTCCAATCTTCTGTGCATGTCCATGGTTTCCATTCAAATTCTTCACAAGCGATAACTTCCAAATGCTTTGTCTAATAATTAGGCATCCCTAAATACGTTTGTCATTTTTTCTTCTTTCTTCCGCTTCTCGCTGCTAGTTTTGAATTTCATGTCGCTTTAAATGAAGGACACCATTTTCTTAAATTTGCTGTCCAGTCCTTCTATTCCAAATCATATGATTTACACTAAAGCTTTTGCAGGAACCATATTTTATTTCAGAAGTATAATATGAAATAACTGGCGGGGGAATCCGCGCAGTACCGAACCCGTGTTAGTTTTGAATTTCGTGTCGCCTTAAATGAAGGACAACATTTTCTTCAATTTTGCTATGAAATCATTCTATTCCACATCATATGCTTTACCCTAAAGCTTTTGCATGAACCATATTTTACTTCAGAAGTAGGCTATAATATGAAATAACTGGCGGGGAAATCCCCGCAGTACCGAACCCCTGGTTTTTTAATTTCGTGTCATCTTAAATGAAGGACAAGATTTCCTTCAATTTTGCTATCAAATAATTAGTCTTTTGTCCAGGATATTATCTTTTCAATGGGAGGTCTTACACCAAAGCCTTGCCAAATAATTGTAATCCACATCATATGATTTACCCTAAAGCTTTTGCAGGAACCATTTGTGTCCACACGTGTAACTTACTATATTAATTACAACTGAGTTCCTAAAGTTTGGGTGCACACTGTGCATATGATAAATTTTCTGAATTGAATTGAATTCCACCTTGTGGTTTTTCGGACTGACAAATGATGGCATGCAGTTGTCAGTGTAGTTGTTTCATGTACAGGAAGTTTTCTATGGCTTTCATGTCAGCGCACCTACCACTACCCTCAAGAAGAGCATGTCCCCATCCCCAGGGCGCCGAGCCGCACTCTCTATCTCCCAAACTAGCCCTCGCCCGACCCTCATATATTGTGTTTGACCATATATATCTCCAATATATTTTGGCAGAAGCGGAAATTTCTGTGTTGTCTGCAATATTGGGATAATTGCAACTCCAAAATGTTTCAATTTATCAGGCACAGACCCATGTTTCTGTATTTGGTAAATATGTCCCTTGTCTATAGATCTTGATTGGAATTGTTTTTCGTGCCAATCCGCTTCTGGGTGGCGCCATCTCGGGCCAAGTTAAAATTGCATCTCCAGACAATAACTTTTGAAAACCTTAAGGCTTCTTTCCAAATTTGGTGTGGTGGTACCTTGCCTAAGATCTGGCTTGAGAATGTTTTTCATGTTGATAGGGGGACCACGTGAAAGCTAAGTTAAGTGTTTCCAGACAATAACTTTTGAAAACCTGAACCGATTCATTCCAAATTTGGTGTGTATGTACCTCGACTCTATTTCTCGTTTGGCATTGTTTTTCATGCCAATCCACATATAGGTGGTGCCACCTGGGGGCAAATTTAAAATTATGTTTCCGGACAATAACTTTTTAATACTTGAATGAATTCTTTCCAAGTTTGGTATACATGTACCTTACCTGAAGGTTTCACTTGGTATTGTTTTTCTTGTCGATCTGCTCATAGGTGGCGCCACCTGTAGGCCAAGTTAACATTTTCTATTTCCAATGTCAAGGGATCTTGCCTCAAGATCTCGGTTGGGATTATTTGTTATGCCTATCTGCCTAAACATGGCGCTACCTGAGGGCCAAGGTAAAATTGCATTTCCGGACAGTAACTGTTGGACCTTAATGGATTCTTTTAAATTTGGTATGTGGGTACCTACCCTCAAGGTGTTTTTCCTAAGTTTTACGTTTTTACTTTCTTCACAAATAATGAATGTTTCCTTTACTAAAGATGCAAAAGGCATGCCTCCAGTCGTATTCGATCGACTGTATCTAATATTTGGCATATGCATTCCTTGTGGCAAGATGTTGATTGGTATTGCGTTTCAGAAAAATCTGTCTGTAGGTGGCGCCACTAGGGTTCTTTCCGTTCTTTTGTGCCGCAAGCAATAACTTTGAAACGCTTTGAAATGTTGCTCGAAATTTGGTTTCCGGGCAATAACTGGAGAATTGCTCATCAAATTCTTCCCAAATTAGGCATGCATATACATTGTACCTTGCCATGAGATGTTGCTTGGGATTTGCGTTATCCACTTCTGCTCAGAAAGTGACGCCACCTGATGACAAAATCTGAAATTTGTTTTTGGCCAATAACTTGAGAACTGCATGCTCATCGTGCCAGGAGATGTTGCATGGGGTTGCCTTTCACTCACTTGCACTTACAGGTGACGCCACCTGATGGCAAAATCCCAAATTTGTCTCCGGGTAATACCATGACCTAATATGTCGCTTGAGATTGTATTTCGCCCACTTGCACCTATAGGTGGCGCCAGCAGGTGTTAAAATCAAAATTTGTTTTCAGCCATTAACTTGAGAACTGCTCATCGGAATCTCCTCAAATTTAGCATGCATGTATCATGCCAGGAGATGTTGCGTGGGATTGCCTTTCGCTCACTTTTACTTACGGGTGGTGCCACGTGGTGGCGAAATACCAGATTTGTTTCCGGGTAATAACTTGAGAACCGCTCGTCAGATTCTTCTTAAATCTGGTATGAATATATCATGACATATGATGTCGCTTGGGATTGCGTTTCGCCCACTTGTGCTTACAGGTAGCACCACCTCGTGTCAAATCTAAATTTGATTTCGCTAGTCAGATTTTTCTCCAATTTGGTATGCAGATACCATGCCATGATATGCCCCTTGGGATTGAATTCCACCTTGTGGTTTTTCGGACTGACAAATGATGGCATGCAGTTGTCAGTGTAGTTGTTTCATGTACAGGAAGTTTTCTATGGCTTTCATGTCAGCGCACCTACCACTACCCTCAAGAAGAGCATGCCCCCATCCCCAGGGCGCCGAGCCGCACTCTCTATCTCCCAAACTAGCCCTCGCCCGACCCTCATATATTGTGTTTGACCATATATATCTCCAATATGTTTTGGCAGAAACGGAAATTTGTGTGTTGTCTGCAATATTGGGATAATTGCAACTCCAACATGTTTCAATTTATCAGGCACAGACCCATGTTTCTGTATTTGGTAAATATGTCCCTTGTCTATGGATCTTGATTGGAATTGTTTTTCGTGCCAATCCGCTTCTGGGTGGCGCCATCTCGGGCCAAGTTAAAATTGCATCTCCAGACAATAACTTTTGAAAACCTTAAGGATTCTTTCCAAATTTGGTGTGGTGGTACCTTGCCTAAGATCTGGCTTGAGAATGTTTTTCATGTTGATAGGGGGACCACGTGAAAGCTAAGTTAAGTGTTTCCAGACAATAACTTTTGAAAACCTGAACCGATTCATTCCAAATTTGGGGTGTATGTACCTCGCCTCTATTTCTCGTTTGGCATTGTTTTTCATGCCAATCCACATATAGGTGGTGCCACCTGGGGGCAAATTTAAAATTATGTTTCCGGACAATAACTTTTTAATACTTGAATGAATTCTTTCCAAGTTTGGTATACATGTACCTTACCTGAAGGTTTCACTTGGTATTGTTTTTCTTGTCGATCTGCTCATAGGTGGCGCCACCTGTAGGCCAAGTTAACATTTTCTATTTCCAATGTCAAGGGATCTTGCCTCAAGATCTCGGTTGGGATTATTTGTTATGCCTATCTGCCTAAACATGGCGCTACCTGAGGGCCAAGGTAAAATTGCATTTCCGGACAGTAACTGTTGGACCTTAATGGATTCTTTTAAATTTGGTATGTGGGTACCTACCCTCAAGGTGTTTTTCCTAAGTTTTACGTTTTTACTTTCTTCACAAATAATGAATGTTTCCTTTACTAAAGATGCAAAAGGCATGCCTCCAGTCGTATTCGATCGACTGTATCTAATATTTGGCATATGCATTCCTTGTGGCAAGATGTTGATTGGTATTGCGTTTCAGAAAAATCTGCCTGTAGGTGGCGCCACTAGGGTTCTTTCCGTTCTTTTGTGCTGCAAGCAATAACTTTGAAACGCTTTGAAATGTTGCTCGAAATTTGGTTTCCGGGCAATAACTGGAGAATTGCTCATCAAATTCTTCCCAAATTAGGCATGCATATACATTGTACCTTGCCATGAGATGTTGCTTGGGATTTGCGTTATCCACTTCTGCTCAGAAAGTGACGCCACCTGATGACAAAATCTGAAATTTGTTTTTGGCCAATAACTTGAGAACTGCATGCTCATCGTGCCAGGAGATGTTGCATGGGGTTGCCTTTCACTCACTTGCACTTACAGGTGACGCCACCTGATGGCAAAATCCCAAATTTGTCTCCGGGTAATACCATGACCTAATATGTCGCTTGAGATTGTATTTCGCCCACTTGCATCTATAGGTGGCGCCAGCAGGTGTTAAAATCAAAATTTGTTTTCAGCCATTAACTTGAGAACTGCTCATCGGAATCTCCTCAAATTTAGCATGCATGTATCATGCCAGGAGATGTTGCGTGAGATTGCCTTTCGCTCACTTTTACTTACGGGTGGTGCCACGTGGTGGCGAAATACCAGATTTGTTTCCGGGTAATAACTTGAGAACCGCTCGTCAGATTCTTCTTAAATCTGGTATGAATATATCATGACATATGATGTCGCTTGGGATTGCGTTTCGCCCACTTGTGCTTACAGGTAGCACCACCTCGTGTCAAATCTAAATTTGATTTCGCTAGTCAGATTTTTCTCCAATTTGGTATGCAGATACCATGCCATGATATGTCCCTTGGGATTGTATTTCACCTGCTTCTGCATACTGATGGCGACACCTGGTGGAAAAATCTGAAATTTGTTTCTCGCAATAATTTGACAACTGCTCATCGGCTTCTTCTCAAATTTGGTATTCATATGCCATAAGATGTCACTTGGGATTGTGTTTCGCACACTTGTGCATACAAATCTTAATTTGGTTACCGGGCAATAACCCCTTTTCAGATTCTTCCCAAAGTTCGTATGCTGATACACCATGTTATGAGATGATCCTTGTGATTGCATTTCGCCCACTTGCACCTGCAGGTGGCGACACCTGGTGGCAAATTTAAAATTTGGTTTCCAGACAATAGGTTGAGGATGCATTCAGCTTCTCGTCAAATTTGGTTTGCAGATAATATGCCTTGAGATTTCAATTGGAGTCGCTTCTCGGTTACATAATTTCCATGCTTCACTGCACGGAAACTTTATTACAGAAGCAAAAAAAAGTTCAGTCAACCGTTCTAAGTTGATTTTAAAACTTGGGAAGGCAGAAAGACCCTCCCGCATCCAACGCCTATGAAGTAGTAGTTGCCTCCCTCATGTTTATCCACCGAGACCAACAATGCTAAAAAATATTGCTGCCATTTCGGCGGGGGACTTAGCATCCTCTGGCTGCTTGTTCAGGTGACGCTTGGTCTTCTTGATGGATCCGTTCGCGGGGTCTCCTCTCATTTCATGCTGTAGCAGAGCATATGCTGTTCATAGATCGCCATGGCCATTTTCCTAATACAGGGGCGCATTTTGATGTACGCCTTTTGTAAATTATCCTGTCTGGCTTTCTCGATCGCTGCAGTAGGAGTATTAATAACTGCTGTCACAATATGATCCTAAAAGGTAGGTTCTTCCTCACTCAGGCTTCTCTGGGACGTAAGCTGACTATCTGAGGTCAAGATCTCCGTATCAGTAGATACACTCTCAGCAGTTTCTGTTTTGGTATCAGTCGACGGACTCTCAGAATTCTCTGTATCTTCATCCGCCTCAATTGTCTCATCGGTGTCTTCAATCCCATGTATATTCTTCTGGTGTCGCATCATATCGTAGTGTCTGGTGAACATGCGTTTGCACTCAGAGCAAGTATAAGACTTGTGGACGGCTGAACGTCGACTGCACGATTTTTTTTCTCATTTTTTCATTTTTCCTAGAAAACCCCTTAAAATGTCGAAAAGTGGTCAAATTCGGCTCAATTTCCTGAAAAATCTGTAAGAGCGATGTCAAGTAAATTTCTTTCGTACGTTCCCTGGTCCGGTATCAGTTTAAAAAGGCAAAACAAAAGTGGGAGTCAACCTGCCCGTTTTTTGTAAGATTTTCTCTCGGTAAATGAGTTCTGATTTTTAGGTACCTTCAAGGGGCATAACTCAGGCGGGACAAAATTTACTCCATGACCCCGATCACCGTCTAGACAAAGCCAACCAACGACCTGTACATGCTCATTTGCAGCGTTGATTATGCTGAATAGGATGGTATTATCCTTTTATAAGCTATTAAGAAGACAAGAAGAATTATGATATAGCAGAACACGGGCAGTCTATCGTATTATAAAATTAGACAGGAGCCATTGCTACGAAACTGTGGAGGGCCACCTAGAGCTGCGCATGCACAACCGGAAGTGGAACGCTGTAAGGGACTAGAACAAGATGCCTTTCAGCAAGATACCTGGATACAGACTTCCGCCCTAGAATAATGTGGAGAAGACAGTCTAGAACGCCGAGAACCAGAGGAACAAGCGACATAGGGAGTTCACCCAATGAGCCGACTGGATCCAGGTTTTCGCCCTGGAGTAGGGAGAGGACGGAGTAGGTCTGCTCATGCGGACCGGAAGGGGACGCTGTACCGATAGCCAGCGGGTTTCGAGACATGGGGATTTCACCAAATAAGATTGGCTGAACCCAGACATGCGCCATAGAGGATCCCGAAGACAAGCATCTATGAGCAAAGGAAGGAAACTATGAAGGGTCCATGTAAAATCAGGCGTACGTTAGTCTCGCACTTTGGAGAGTGGAAGGTCTACGAATGGGTGGTTTGAGCGAATATAGGCATATAGACCCTGTCCTATACGAGGGAAGTGGTGCGCAATATTACGTCAATGTGACGTCCTGAGTAGTATAGAAAACAGAGTCGCTCGAATAGGCACTACGTGGATGAAAAGTAAACCCCTATACACTAAACCCTTAAGGGTGGGCAAGTGGGATGAATAAACTTTATTTTTGAAGAGGGTATTGGTCGATGTAGGTCCAGGTATACACGCATGCGATTTTCAGGGAGCAGTAAAGAAAGGGCAGTTTTGGAGGTGCGCAGGGAGTTGTATACTAGCCCCAGTGGTGGACGTATATGGGTCCTATTGGAGCGTTTCTGGAAGGGGAAGTTTGTAAGGGGTGAAAGAGTGGGCACGGAGACCCAGAAGGTTACGAAGTCACCAGAGGGACACCGGGCCGAAAGTTCGAGATCGGGTCGTGAAGGGGTGAACAGGTGGCCAGGTCGTCCTGAGAACGAGGCTATTTTGGCACAGGTCGACGAAGACAATGCGGTTATACAGCACACATATATTTAAACAGTATATTCCTACGAAGTAGGCTACCATTTGCAAATTGTCCGGTAATGAGTGAGTGAGTGAGTCCATCCGAATCCTTTCGTCGGCAAAATAAGGAGAACCGTTGACATTAGAACCTTTTTGGCAGGAACGTGCATTAGGACATTGTTGCCATCAAGTTCTGAGCTGACCGAATTCTGATGAAAATTTGATTTATAATTATTTTTTTTATTATTTATTGATGGCTTAGCGAGTGCACTGTCATTCCCATCGGAAACCCTTGGCTGTATGTTTCACTGTGACTTTTGAAGGTTCCCTGATACGGCATATCACGTTGGACACACCGGTTCTCGTGAAATCACCGAAGTTAAGCGACTTTGAGCCCGTCAAGACTTTGATGGGTGACCTCGTGCTGTACTGCTGGGCTGATAAGTGTCCAGGGTAATAGGAACTGAGGGCGATACTAGTTGCTACGCTAATGACTCACCAGTGCTGACATCTGGGTTAAGTTAATAGTACTCACTGTCAATTAGAGACTGATATATAAATTCTCTCGCGGTAGCACATAGGTCCCCCAAGTCATCTCTCGAGTACACACTTAAATCATATCAAACCCTACTTCGTAGGTCCTGTGACGTTAGTCACACTACCATGTCATAGCGTGTAAGTCAATATGTGTTAAGAATAGGATGGTGGTATTAAGTCAGGCTGTGTGGTATTAAGTCAGGCTGTGTGGTATTAAGTCAGGCTGTGTGGTATTAAGTCAGGCTGTGTGGTATTAAGTCAGGCTGTGTGGTATTTAGACGTAATCGTATATGACAATTCCAAAGTTGATTATGTAGCGTTTGATCAGTTCATTTGAAACCGCCACCCCACACTATTATGTTATTCTATAATCTACAATGATTAATGTGCATTTCTACAATTGCAGTACAATCTAGATTCATTTTATACTAGTTTCATCATACAAAATGAAATTCAATCGGTCATAACATAGCCAGCATCAGCGCATCATGCTGTATACGGTACATACGTGTATATACATAGATTGATAATTAATACAACATCATTATACATGGAAACATGCGGTGTGTATGCTTTGTGGCGTAGAATATTACGCCTATTAAATTTACTATTCGACATGTATGTTTGTACGATTTAGTCTCTTTTTGATAGGCATGCTCGCAATTGATAGCGGCAAAGCTCATAATCAACTGTAGCGCATTAGCGATTGTATTTCGAGCATTTAGTTATCTCCAAGTCGGTCCTTTTCCACACCGTTGAATTTCTTCAACCCGGGGCGGGACTGGCAATTACTAGAAATATTTTGTTCTTTCCCGTAACGAACCAGAATCATTTCGTAGAGATCACACGCGGCGCTGGGGAGAAAATATACGCCGGATCAGTCATTTGTTAGAAAGCCGTCGTTGGTAGAGGCTACCCAATAGTCATAAAATAATAGACAAGAGACATGTTGGGAGCTCGTGAATGAGTGGGCGAAGTGATGACGTCACTTTCATCAAAGGCGCTGACACGGGGCATTATGACGTTAAGATATGGCATTAAGACGTTGAGGTGGGCGTTGAGGCGTTAAGACAGGACGTCGATGTATTGAGACGGGCGTTATAAGATAGGCGTTATGGCGTTACAGCGGAACGACGGGCGGTGACGGGCGTCACTGGATTTCGATGAATTAATGTAAATTTCATGAGATATCTAGATCCATCAGAGCCTCTGAGCTATTTCACAAGGGCATTGAAGCGTTAAATTAGGCGTTGGTGGGCGTTACTGTGTTACGTCCATGGAAGCAATTGTATCCCAATGACGTGCACAGTCGACGTTCAACCGTCAGCATGGGTTATACATGTTTGGAGTGCGATATGGTGTGACACCAGAAGAATATACATGGGTAAGAAGATACCGAGGCGCAAGAAGCCAATGCCGAAGACACCGACGAGATCTCTAACGTAGACACTGAGAGTTTGCTCATTGATGCGGATACTGAAAACTCTTCCTCTGGCGATGGCAGTCATAGCTCGTTTCAGGATGAGAGCTTGTCCTCTGACGCGGACATCATTAGCTCGTCCCAGATAGCCAAAGCTTGAGCGATCCAGACATGGAGGGTAGGCATAATTTTTAGCCGCATTGTGTATAAAGCCATTGTACCCACGCTGCTGCTATTCCGGCAGAATGCCTACATCAACATGAATCCCAGAATTATAAAATCTGCCATGGCACTCTATGAAAAATATACCTTGATTCCTCTTGAAACGAAGAGAGATCTTAAGTACACTTTTATCATGAAAACGAAAAGCGTTGACGGGCGTTCGCGGGCGCCAACGGGTGTCGAGACGGGCGTTGGCGCCAGGTGAATAAAACGCAATTTGCTGTCATTTTTTGGGATAAATTGTTACACACACGTTCGCCTGAAAGCACATTTGTTTTTATATTGATAAACACCATGGGTATTCATAGTGAAAGGTGACCGGGCAAAATGTTTGCCCCGAGAGCCACGCTAATTCAACACATTCTAGGTAAACCAATGCCAGGCTCATTCAGTACAAACTCGTCAGAAGTGCTTTTATCACGATAAGTCAAACTCGTCACCGAAGCATGGCATTTAATTTCAAAATCGAAAACACCATACTGACATCGTACACACTGTTCATGAGAGAATAAGTTCAGTATTAACAGTGTTCCAGTTTTCAAATAGAACAAACAGTATTAACAGTGTTCCAGTCATTCTGTAGAACACTTCGATTCATATCTGGGGTGTGAGCATTCAAGAAGGTGGAGGAAATTTCATATGAATGCATCGCAATGCTTGGGTTTACGGGAGTAGCTTGTCACGTTCTATTAGAACTTTTCGGAAGTAAGGAAGTAGCGTCAAACACAGTCATATAGGGTGGATGTATATAAGCCTACGTGAGACGTGAGATTAATCGCCAGACAAAATACCGTGTGGTCAATATTAGGAGTCAGGCTTAATTTCCCGTTCCTGTTATTTCTGTTATTTCATATCTCCTCGATCGTCATTCAGATGCCAATGCACATGTGACCATATCACCTGTAATCAGTCTGGGTCATCGATAAGGCGATTGAATGGCGAAGTTTACGCGAATGATGTGCATGAATTTAGGTGGTCGAAGGGAAGCTACTCTATTTAGCATAATTTACATCATGACAAAAGTATTCCCCCTTTTTCTACCTTTCTACCAGCGTTGAAACTGCAGTGCGAAAGTCTTTTAACCCACATGGAAAACTAAAAGTTCTGAGGGAGAGATATGTGGTTGATTTATTTCTTCTGATTTTTAAAATAAATTTTGGGTTTTGAACAAATTTTGCATACAAAAGAGCTTTGACGATTTCACTCAGTGAACTAGAAATAATTTGATGGACAAGTAATTTATATTTTCTTTTCTAAAATAGGATTCTGATTTTGGATTTCTTTAATTGTTTACAGATTATTGGGTAGCACGTTTGCGAATTAGCAACCGGTAACCAAGCGTATTCCAGGAATTTAAATAGTTGAAGTGATATTTTAAGGAATATGAATCGTATATACCTTCGTTAATGTATATTCAGCAATTAAAATGTCCGAACCAGCGCGATTTCCGAATTAAAGCCGATACAGCCCAATCAATATGTGAGAAAATTGTGCCTTTTATCATAAAAGCATGAAATTTGGTAGAGATGTAAATCGAGGCCTGGGGAGCATTTCTAGATATGGAGCCACCGCGAACTCTTCGTATGTAGGTCACAGCGGCCATGCAACCAGAAGCCCATATTTGGAATCCTGCAATGTTCTATTCTGTTTGGGATTTTTTGATCAGTCGTCAGAATATTGATGTTAAGTGCCATATCAATGTTAGTCAAGCGATAGTGGTCATGTGGCCGTGTCCGCCATCTTGGATTTCAAGATCTGAAGCCGATTTCAGTCAATATTTCAATAGGCTAATCACACGTACAATATATCTACATTATTCCTGCTGATACACTGATATTTTAGAGGTTCAGCACTGCAATTATTTAACAACGGAAATGGTGAAATTCGAATTTCAAAAAATGACTGTCATCTGAATGTTGGCCCAACCAAAATGATGACCCTTGACCAACGTTGACCCACCGTCGGTGTGAATACAATATATCTACTTTAACGCTGTTGATACACTGACATTTAGGGGTTCAGCACTGCAATTATCAAAATATTATTAGTTAACCATGTTATGAACTTGATTTGGTGACAAAACATTGAAACATTGATAAAACACCATCCTCATGGTGCTCATATGAACAGTCACAATCAAAGCGTGACTGAGATACATCATTCTCTAGATGATGAATTTACAACGAATATTATGGATTAAGAATACTGATCAGCGATACGGATTTGATATTTTTGGAACATCATGATATCTTGCCGGCAACATTGGAAACTGTTGACCGCTCCTCTCTTGCAGGAAACTAGCCTATGTTTATGTATACTATGATTGTCTTTTTTGAATTTGGTGCTAATACTGTTATGTGGAATATGGAATGGGTCTTTGGATTATGGACGTGGATATTCTTTAAATGACGACGGCTGAATTATGAATGACGGACCAGAGGCTTGTGATTGAAACTTTCCATAAACACGTCTGTTATCTTGGCCTATATGTACACTATCTGATAATAAAAGATTATGCTCATAACATCGGTATTTCCTATCCACCCAACTGAATAAATTATAATTATACCGTAAGGGGGCCCGTATGCTAGGATCTTCAAGTTGGTACCATTGCAATTTCCCATCAGTTATGCACGTCTATGCCTTCATTATGTGTATTCATATAGCAGTTATCAGATAAAAGTAACTCGATTTCCGAAAAGCCAAACTACACTACTGCTGATTTAAACTCAATTCACCTGAAATGAAAGAGAGAAGTGTAAATACGATGGAATGATCGAACGCTTCTATCAGTATCTCTATATATATCTCTAACACTGATGCAGATGCCTTACCGTAATCCAAATACGGTCGCAGGGGCCACGCTAGAATTTCGCGTCAATGATTGACCATACGTTTAGTTGAGTGTTACATGTTATTATACATTCATTGTATCCGATGCGCTGATCAAAACGTATAACGATAAAACAGTTTAATGATTCCGATCTTAAAGCAACCATATTCGGTGAAAATTTGCAAGAAAAGCAAGGTGCTTAAATGACCACTATAGCCCTGAATTAGTTACAATATGAAACATAACGCCACTGACGTGCTTGCTGTAGTATTTCAAGCGATGCATAGAATTTATCACCGAACTCAAACAGAGTGAAGATGGTAACATATAACGTCTAACTAGTTTAATGGTATTTGAGAGGTAATGATAATTTAGTACTGTACAACCATTCTGCTTCCAAAAATCAAAGCTTAACGCAGTTGAGTTGCTAAATAAATCGTTAGCCGCGGAGCACATTTGAAAGTGTGGGGGGGGGGGGGGGCTGAATTATATATCGGCCATGTTAACTGCTGGACTGATGCTATCTAAGATAGTCCGTGGGCTGAGTAGGCCCACCTTGCAAACGCCCCCCCCTCCCCGCCAGGCACCACTCTCCGAAACTATGATTTTTTTTAGTACTTTGGAATGTGCCGAAGAAGAAAATATATGTTAACACGCGAGAAATTGGGATGAACTGCATGGGAGTTCAGGGAAGGTAAAGATTGCACCTAACGCCTTTATTTTGCCTTTACGGTAAGTGGGTGGGATTACTAAAATGATCATAACTTTTTTATTTGTTGTCCAATTGATTAAAATGAGGTATCGTTTTATTCAGCATAAACGGAGGAATCAGCCCAAACAGCAAACGTTCTAATATTTCAATATTATGACGTCAGTAGGGGGCCATCTCCAAATTTCACGAAAAAAATGTCAAAATTGACTAACTACAAACAATACTGATAACTAGTCATATTTCTGCAACATTATCTATGTACCCTGGTTTAATATGTTGTTTTTATTTGTATTTTGTGCTTCAATACATTGAAATATTTCCAGTGTTGTAAACTAGCAGTAACATGGATAACTAACCTAGCACTATGTTACTTATGCAATGAATAGTATGAAATTAATTCAAGTGTGGCTTCCAGGTATGTTGTTATTGTTTCGATTGAACTTATTATTCCACTGCACACGACTGGACTAATGTATAGTCCGTTTTCAATATCCTGCGCATGCACAGTCTGGCCGTAGTATAGAAAGCAGGCATTTGGGGGGTGCGTGGGGGTGTGTTAGGGGTAGAGATGGACCACTATTGGTCCGAATGTGTCGTGGAAGGTGTCATTTTGTAGCTCTCGGGTTGTGGACCCCGATTTGAGGGCTGTCCACAGCATCTGTGACGTCATCGGTGACGTCATCAGTAGAAGTAGTAGCGAAAGTGTGCATTCTGGGGAAGTGAAGGAAGGTATTTTGTGTAGAGATAGATAGATAGATAGAACCTTTATTTATCCAGGGTTACACAATTAGTTCGAGAACTAGTTTCCATTATGGCCCTGCATTCAAACATATATACAATATTAGTAAAATTAATATTACGTAGCGGGTAAAACTATACAGTATTATACAATAGCATAAATTAATTTAAAAAAAAAAGAAGAAAAAAAAAGATTTAAATAAACATAAATAATAATAATAATAATAATAATAATAGTAATAATAATAATAATAATAAGCCACAGCACCACAGTCATCTTAAAACAGAGTTTAGCGTTTAAAATACGACTTGATATACGCTCTTTTAAAAGACTGTACATTTGTAGAATGTTTAATAGAAGCACTAAGGCTATTCCATAAAACAGTGGCGGAGTAAATAAAGCTTCTTTTAAAATACTGGGTTCGGTGCTTTGGGAGATATAAATCATCACGCCGTGCGGCGCGTGTATTATAATTATGAATATTCGTAACAGTGGTAAAACAATTTAAGTACCGTGGGGCAATGTTGTTAAAAACTTTATAAGCTAAAACAGCCCATCCTTGGTCCGAATTCGTCGTGTGGGGTGTCATCTTGTAGCCTTCGGGGGCGGAGACCACGATTTGAGGGATATCCACAGCCTCTGTGACGTCATTGATAACGTCATCAGTACGAGTAGTAGCGAAAGTGGGCATTTTGGGGCAGTGAAGGAAGGTATTTGGTGTAGACATGGACCATCCGTGGTCCGAATGCGTCCTGTCGGGTGTGCATTATACCATATCTTTGCTGTATTATACCATATCTGTCCTGCACTATACCAAATCTGTGCTGTATTATACCATATCTGTGCTGTATTATACCATGTGTTCTGTATTGTACCATATATGTCCTGTACTGTACAATATATGTTCTGTATTATACATATTTGTCCTCTATTATACCATATCTGTCATGCATTATACCTTATATTTGCTGTATTATATCATATCGGTCCTGCATTATACTAAATCTGTGCTGTATTATACCACATCTGTCCGGAATTATACCATATTTGTGCTGTATTATACCATATCTGTCCTGTATTATACAATATCCGTCCGGTGTTATACCATATGTGTCCTGTATTGTACCATATATGTCCTGTATTATACCATATCTGTCCAGTGTTATACTTTATCTGTGCTGTATTATAATCGGAGAGGTATCAATGTGAAGCACTCGTGACTCCGATTGGAGGGGCTGGGTCGTGGAAATGACGTCATTCTACACATGTGCAGCTGTGGAGTAGCAGTAAAAGGGAAGTTTCGGAAGTGTGCAAGGGCACTATATCACATCGGGGTATATATTTCTTCCAAGTATAGCGGATAGCGGTTGTCGTGAATAACAACAAGTTCAGCAATGTTTATACAGTTTATTATTCCCAATGTTACATCATATCCAGGCTGGGGGGAGGGCGCCCTGGGTATGTTTATTCTGTTCACAGCAAACCAAATTGAAATATCAAACACCATGTTTTAGTATTTAACGCACCGTCACATTAGGTACAAGTGTTTACTGAGCTCAAGTCAACGATCAGCATGTAGACGTATAGAGTATATACGGCATGTTATGCTATTCATCAGTGCACGGGTGACGCATTCAGTCGAGAGGGTTGACCAGTTTAGCCACGACGAACGCAACATTGGTTACCCTCTTCACTGTCCTCTTGGTGTTGGAGCTTTGACGTTGTGTCCATTCCAAGGGATCCACGGTGTCCAGTTTCTCCAGCATCGTCTCTAGCGACGCCCGGTTAATGATGGTGAAAGGATGGTCTTACACTTGGTTGTTAACACTGGAATAGAAATAGCGCAGTTGATCCGTCATCTTATGACGTAAGATGTACTCGAAAGCGATATTTAATTTGAAGGCCGTACGTTGGGCATTGGAGATGGCTTCCTGCGTAGACGGGCGAGGTCGGTCAGCCGGAAATTGTAGATATTTTGAATAGGGCGATGACGGTGGAAACAGTGCCGTATCATGGGTCAATGGCGCTGATAGATGTCACTCACTGGATGGGCGTCCTGTAAGAGATCGCTAGGAACATCTATGGGCTCGTCCGCGAAGTGTACGTTGGTTTCCACGTCGTACAAAATCTGGCCATAGGTCTTGTCTTCGGAATTTGAGTGTTGAATTAGGGCGACATCATCATCATCATCGGCCCTCGTGCGATGGGTGGGAGTTCCCGCTGTCTCAGAGTGTCTGATGAAACGGCCAGGCCGCTTCCCTTTTATAGCACGCTAGCTGGTGATCTATTTTTAGCACACTCAGTTCAACTACCCCCAATTCGAGGACCGAGATGTACTGGAGTACGACTGAGCCGCATTGCGCGCGCGTGTGTGTTCGTGTGTGCGTGTGTGTGTATGTGTGGGCAGTGGATTTTACATCCGGGACCTTGTCAACATTCGGGGTTCCCAGTGAGGTTTTCCCTTCGGGTGCTCTCCAGGGATTCTTCCATTCGGCATGAAATAGACTATAGGTCCGTTTTCGGCCTCCAATTGTCGTAAAATCTTCAACCAAATCATTTATATATATATTTTCTGAAAGAGCGTGATTAAACCATTATTTTAAGATATAGTACTGCTATGTGAAAACAGTATTCCTTGAAAAGAACATTACGTTCGAAACTGCAGTCGGAATATAATGATGTAGAAAGTTGAGAAGGTTTTTTCGTTATTTTTCTTGTACTGCTGTTATAGATTAATGAATCTCGAACATTCTCCTCCAAGCTTGCTCCATTTTTCCTAGAAACCCCCTTAAAATGTCGAAAAATGGTCAAATTCGGCTCAATTTCCAGAAAAATATGTAAGAGCAATTTTAATTAAACTTCTTACTCACCTTCCCTGGTCCGGTCTCAACTTAAAAGTGGGGGTCAACCTGCCCGTTTTTTGTCAGATTTTCTTCCCGTCTTGATTTTTAGGAAGGCCCAAGGGGCATAACTGAGGCAGGACAAAATTTACTTCATGGTCCCGATCAGCGTGTAGACGAAGCCAGCCATCGATCTGTACATGCTCGTTTGCGACGTTGATAATGCTGAATATGATGGTATTATAGATATAAGCTATTAAGAAGACAAGAAGAATTATGATGTAGCAGAACACGGGCAGTCTATCGTATTATGAAATTAGACCGGCGCCATTACTACGAAACTGTGGAGGGCCACCGTCGTTCCTCCGTCTTCCATCCGGGTACTGTGGTTTTACATCCGGGTCCTCATCTTACATCCGGGTTTTTCCATGTTTACTGTCAGGTGACCAGAAATGACCCTTAACCATTGACATGATGTAAAGGCTAAATTGATTCTTTTGACCATTGACAGGCTAAATTGGTTCTTATTGACCTACTTCCGTCACGTGACCGGAAGTGACATTTGACCCATGCGCACCATTGTTAATATCCGGTATCGTAGTTTATGTTGCATATATAATACCTCATTTCAATCAATTGGACAAGGAATAAAAAAGTTATAACCATTTAGGTAACTTCACTCCCATACAGAAAACGAACGAACTTTTCAAATAAATAAATCTTGATATTCTACTTTGCATAATTATGTTGAATGTTACTTCAGCGCTTAATAGCAAATATATATGTATCCTGCATGTGTTCGGCTAATCAAAAAGAATCATTAGAACTATTTTAGGTAACAATTTTGGTAAAAATACGATTTCATATGAAAATTGTAGATGACCCCTTAATGACGTCACAATAAGTGAATAGTAGAAAGCTTACTATATTGGCCTGATTTTCCGGCTCATGTTGAATAAGGAGATACCTCATTTCAATCAATTGGACAACAAATAAAAAACTAGGAACATTTAAGCAACCCCACCCCCTTACCGTAAACGCAAAATAAAGGCGTTAGGTGCAATTTTTAACTTCTCTGAATTGCCAGTTCATCCCAATTTCTCGCGTGTTAACATATATATTCTTCTTCAGCACATTCCAAAGTAAAAAAAAAATTAGTTTCGGACAGTGGTGGGGTGGGGGAAGGGGGGGGGAGGGAGTGGTGGGGTTGCAAGGTGGGCCTACTCAGCCCACGGACTAATAGGACTTAAAACATTGCGGCGTCAAAAAGTGGGGGGGGGTGCTGTAGCCCCCCGATTCCGCGGCCCCATGGATCACACAGACATGAAAATCAGGCACCGCCATACCTTCCCAGTGGGCATTTCGCGGTAGTTCCATATCCAGTACCGGTATTTTTCTAATGCCTGCCTCTACTTTGTGCCTAATTTCATGTGTCACGTAAAATATACGATAACAGAAAAACGTAACAGAAAAGGTTTGTGAAGTCAAGGATTAACAATCAAATATTTATTTACAATACTAAAATCATATACAAATTAAGTAGGGTCAATACAACAAATAAATGTGAAATATAGTCTTACTGTTCAATGCTATACTGGTGTCCCAGTAAATGTCCAATTTCCGACAGTTCAATCACGTAGATTACACAGCAGCCAAAAGTCAATTCACAGGAGTATACAATCCAGCAGTCCGCAGCAAAGGTAACACAGTATAACGCACCCACATAAAGCCAGTTTGAATTCCATCTCGAATAACTGAGTGTTACGCTATTGTTGTAGTGACGCCCACGGGTGTATGTATGAAATCTACTCGCTAGACCGCTTTCGATAGTCATGTGTGAATTAGCCTTGATCTACCTATATATGGAAAGTAGACTCGTCCATTCCTGCACTAAGCGCCTGCGCACTATTCGACCAGTGCTGTGAGCACGAAGGAAATACGAATTAGATCGACTTGAGCTTACTGAGAGACAACGTGTATCCGAAGTTGGCCTGCTAACTGATGTTCCCAGGACTTTGATGCGCTGTATTCAGGGTAAGAATCTGCTCACTCAAACTTGAGGCGTATTCCTAAATAACGTTTGGGAAACCTCTTCATTTGGTGTCAGAATTGAGCGAAATGAACCTACGTTTTGTGACTTTTCGAGGCGCCATTTTTGTTTGAAAAAGTTCGGGAAAATTTTGTCGTTTATGTCAGGCTAAATCACTACGGATTCTTGTACATGGATATAAAGTTCCGTGGTAAATTTATATCTGTTAGGCCAGATGATAAATTAAGCCGTGTTGTCCGCTGATTTTGTTCGAAACAACTCTCCAATTTCTTGTTTTATTTTTGGTAGAAATCATATAAACAAATTGGCTTCTTGAATTTAGTTCAAGCCGGGCTGGTCCCATTCACGGGCCCCAGCGGGGAGCGTGCTTTCATTTGTATAGATCCCTTATTGTTGTACATTTTCTTGTCGTTTATTGACAAGTTTAAATGTGGTATAAATAATTGTTCTAACCTAAATTGTGTTCTGGTATATATTTTGTCGTGTACATGTACAGCCAAACGTTTGGACGAATCCATGTTCGTTTAAACAAACAGTGACATGTAACACATGTTGCTGTTGTTTCGGGACATGATTTTTGCGGAAATTTTCTGAAATATTCCTGGCTGGTTGTACCTTTGGCGTTCACTGTTGACATATTTATAGTATAAAATATACAGAACCCTGTATAGATGGTTTGATTATTTGGGAGTTCTAAATTTGTTTTATTTGAACTATACTAGATCTGTGATTTATTCTGCCTGAACTTTGTATCGATAAGCAGGCAAGGAGAATTGAAAAAAAACACTATTACTTCATTTATTATTATTATTATTTTGTTTTATTTTCTTTTGTATTTTCTTTCGCTTAGACAGTTGTTTCCGCTAACATTCGCTGTATACGGTACCATATAGAGTCAACAAGGATGAATTAACCCTTCCCCTGTTCCAATATTAACGGTTGGTTGTTTTGGTGCATAGTGAGGAGTTTGTTTATTCCCTATATCTTTGTATGCGGAATCCACTGTTCAGGATGCTACTCGATTTATAATTGGCCATCTATTGATACATCCAGTGTTTCAATCATCTGAAATCTGAATTTACATTTCCATCCTGACTTGATTTTGAAATTCAAATTTCTTTTTTGGTATTTCTCACACGGTTATCTATTGGTTTACTATTCATGTAGTACACCTAATTAGTGGAGATACCAATACAAGTCGGACACATTTTGGATAATATTTTACTTATCTTTCACGGTTTGCTAAATTTCCGGTAGGCTCAGTCGTGGCCTGTGATGATTTAACATCTGACAGGATATTAATCCTTGTTGATGTTGTGCCATTGTTTTCTGAGGCCAATATCTATATCAAAACATATTCAGGATCTTGTACATTTGGGAAATATCTAACTTGTAAATTTATATCCGAGTCGGGTGTATACACACACATACACACACACACACACACAAAATTGTTTTTATTTTATTTAATTTTTTTTTGTATCGGGTGTATACACGCGCATACACACAATTTTTTTTTTTACCAATCAGTTTGGATAATCTGGTATATACTGCGATATTGTTGACATTTCTGCAGTATTGTGCATGAGATTGTGCATGTTTGTGCGACTGAGTGCGACACAAAAACAGTATCGGTTAAATGTGGCCGATTAAAAAAAAGTGAGTGCTGTAGTAGTTTGTTGTCTTGACTTGTTAGGAGCTAACCTAGTCATGTTTGATGAATGTCATTGAGCCTAACCCATATATCAACTTATTTGTGTTTTTCATTTGTTTGTTTTGCATGCTAATAATTTACAACAATATGGCATGTAACTTCACCCCCATTGATTTCAGTAGGGCTTCCTTAGAAGAGTTAATGCAATTACAAGCGTCTAGTCCGTCATTCATAATCCAGCCGTCGTCCATTAGAGAATATCCGCGTCCATAATCCAAAGACCTATTCCATTTCCATATAACAGTATTAGCACCAAATTCAAAAAGACAAAAGTATACATAAACATAGGCTTGTTTCCTGCGAGAGAGAAGCGGTCAACAATTTTCAATGATGCCGGCAAGACATCATGATGTTCCAAAATATCAAATCCGTATCGCTGATCAGTATTCTTAATCCATAATATTCGTTATAGAGTCGTCATCTAAAATGATGTACCTCAGCCACGCTTTGATTGTGACTGTTCATATGAGTACCATGAGGATCTTGAAGTACATGGGCTCATACGGCCCCTAGCCCCGGGTTAAGCGGAATTAGACACATGTTACGAAACGTAGCGCCATAGATCTCGGCATCAGAGGTGTTGGGGAGGGAAGGGCTGGGGGGTTGAAGAAACTTCAGCGTGATAGTCGTAGGATAACAATTAGGGAAATCGTAGATGTTTCCACCCTTCCCGCCGAGCTTTTCTTTGATATGCATAGGAATGGAAAGGCCACTGGGATTATTTTTTCAGATTTAAATAGTGAAGATGTGGAGCAAATGGTGAATACGCAGTTAAGGGGGTTTGTTGAAGCCTCTCAAATGAGGGAAGAGGTTGTAGATCAAAGATTTAATAACCTACAGCATGATATGGAGTTATTACAGCAAACTATGACGGCCTTTCAGGGGAATTTTGCAGGGTTTGGATCTCAAATGCAAAGCATGCATGAAATGATAAGCAGGCTTACTCCCCCTTTACCTTATGTTCCACCTCATCATTTGGGCGACATATGGAAACTGGTGGTGATTCTCTAGAGAAACCCTTATCTTCAGTTAATGGTAGTGGGCCCCAATCGCAGGATCAAGACTATGACTACTGGGCGGACCATGGTACGGATAGTGAATGTAAATCTGCCAAGCCAATTATCAGGAATATTCCTGATCAGAGTAAATGTATACAGGGAATGATTGGTAATCTCCCGGTTAGTGGGGTTTATGAAGGAAATCAAGATATCCATAGAAGTAAATCCCCATTCCCGTCTATTAATAGGAACCATGTGGATTAAGAGATGGTTTTGGTAAGAACCATTCCAAGAAGTTTTTTGCAGGCAATCCAGAACAACAACTACCTGCAGCAGACGTGGACCAAACAGGTAATGTGTGTACTGGTCGCAGTGAGGAGTCACTACCACGTGGCAGTAATGATTCATCTGGTGTTGTTCATCCTCGTACTAATGCCCATGCATTACTTCGGGAGCACGACAGGGTTAATGAACAACCAATCGCATTCCATAATGTTGCTGACCTTGTCACTGCACTTGGACTTGTGATGCGTAACCAATCTGGGCAGACTGCTGTTGAACCGGAAGTTCCCGACACCACGCAATCTGCTCAACAATCATTCAACAGTTCTAAAGTCGACCGTGTCCGTGCACGAGTGGACAACAACTCTCGGGGGTCTTTCTATAGGCGAGACCATGGGCCCATGCCACATTCTGAGAATTTCACTGAGGGCTGTTACCATAGTAAGGGTCATCAGTGGGCTTCTGGCGGGGAAAGGGATTCACTAGAAAACCATCGTGGAAGTCGACACAGAACCAGCTATGGACGTGGCAGGGATCATTATGCAAGACGAGACCCTCACTTGGATAGTGATTCTGAGGACTCGGATCGGGCCATGGAAGAACATTCCAGGCGAGCTCCTACACGACGGCATCGTAGTCCAGCTCCTCCCAAGATGGAAACTTTTTGGGGTGAACCTGGAAAGTGGAATTCGTTTTGCTTTCAATTCCAGGCAATGACCAAATTTTATGAATGGACAAGAAAGATTTGTCTTGAAACACTTACTGAGTGCCTGCGTGGCAAAGCTGTCGATTTCATTCGCAGTCGTTCACTTGCAGTTACGTCAGACTACAAACGTCTGGTTTCTGAGCTGGAGATCCGATATGGGCAGCGTGAACCACCAGCATCCATCCGACGGAGGCTTCAGTGTGAGGAACGTGGCCACGACGAACTCTTGGAGGATTTTGTTGATAGGTGCTTACAATTAGCACGCGACGGGTATACCGATTCTGACGATAGGGTTGTACACAGTATTGCAGTGGAACATTTCCTGCGTGGTTGTCGTGAGCGTCCGGCCGCCCTTTCTTGCAATGGAAAAGAATCCTCAAACTGTACAAGCAGCTCTTGAGTATGTGACCGCTTCTATTCACAACCAAAAAGCCCTGGGGGGAAAGGCTGTTCTAACCCGTCAGGTGTCTTTCACAGTGGGTGCTGATTCGTCACCAGTGCGTCCGGATTCTTCGGCAACTTCAGCAGAAGATTTAAAAGATGTCCTCTCGGCATTAATATCTGTCACCAGCAAACTCATTCAAGCCTCTCAGGCTCTGGAGTCTCGTGCGGGGTCATCGATCCCATCTGCTACATCAGCTTCGGCAGACATGACCTGCTTTAACTGTGGTGGTCGGGGCCGCTGACGTACCAATTGTCCTAGCACGTCTGGTTCTAGCTTAGGGGTGCCTGGGACAAGATTTCGTGGCAGAAGTCCATCCCCATCTTCGCAGGCGAGGTCAAACAGCCCCAGTCGGTCTTCAAGTCCGAGGAGATCTTTAGTTTGCTTCGCGTGCAAGCAGGAAGGACACATCAGTCGCGAATGCCCAAACTTTCCTCCAGGTCCTACCCATTCCTTCCATGGACCGGTTAACAATCCTTTAAATGGGTGAGGGCTGGGGCAGATGGCCGATTCCCAGTCCGGTCAAAATTGAATGGTCAATCATCGCCAGAGATAGTTGTTCCTGTTAATATGGGAGTGGACCGTAGTTGTAAGGAGACATTGGACCCTGGAGGGGCCAGTTTGATCCAAGGCCCTTGTGTTTCTTCATGCATGTCAAAAGATGCCAATAGCCTTCAAGACATAGGCAAGGAGCCTGTTAACAATTTGGCTAAGGAAACATTAGACCCTGGGGATGTGACACATGTTCCAACGACAATTCGTGACGTAAATGTAGCCAGAACGGGTGATTGGACCATGACGGTGCCCATGATGGTCAACTCAGTATTGGTCGCAGCTGTTGTAGATACGGCTGCACAAGTCACGGTAATGAGCGAGGAGTTGTATCATCGTTTGGGAATAAAAATCTGCCAACTATTCCCATCCATTTGACTGGTGCTTTCCGTGGAAATATGGAATGGGGTAAATTGGTCCAAGGAGTTCCATTGCGCCTGTCCTCGGTGGAATGTTTTTGGGACATTGTGGTCGCCCCTATTATTGATGATCTGCGGTTGGGGTATGATTTCCTTTCATCTAGAGGTTGTATGGTTGACCTACATAGGAATGTCTGTTCTGGTCTCCGCTTTAAGTAAGAACCGGGAATCTGGGGATAGGGTCCCCATACGCCGAGTTTCCCTTGATCAGACGGTGACCATCCAATCCCGAAGTGCAAAGGTTGTTTGTGGTCGTATGGATTAAACCTCAACAGCTGACTATATCATTGAGCCGATACACGATCACCCGGAGTTGTTGATCCCGAAAGTGGCAGAGAAGGGTTCCAAGATCGTGCCAATGGTCCCATAGCCTGATGACGTATAATATATCACTCAGTCCCGTGATGAATTGTGTTTTCATCCATCTGTATGACACGTGAACACTCGTCCAGAAATCTAACATCGATTGTGTAACACGAAACCAATTAAATTGTCATTGTCAACGCTAAGTACATGTCCAGCAAGGCGCGAAGGCCTATATGTAACCCGATGCACCAAATTAAAGCTTGCTCTCCAGACTGTGCCAGCTTAGCTCAGGGACCTCGTGCTGGAAATTAAGTTGATGTCATGTTACACGGAGGAGGTGACAGGCTAACTGAATTGTTTAACGATCCTCACCTGTCATTTAATTGCCATGGATGTTGGGGGCCTGCATTGCATCAAGAGATAGAAGTGGTATTTTATTGTCATGGATGTAGGGGGCCTACGTCATCAGGTTTCAGGGCCATTTGCTTCCGGAATGTTGGAGATTGCGAGATTACTCTGAATCGTGATACCTGGATCGGGAATGCAGTAGAGATTGAGGAGATTTTGGACGCCGATTCTGTGACGGATGTCTCCAAACCTGAATGTACCTCCACAGATCCAGTTGTTACCGCAGAAGTGAGGGATTGTCTACTCCAGTAGGGGAAACAACTCTTCCTGACCACCTGACCAAGCTCTATGGCGATTCTAGTTCAAATCGTACTAAGGATCAGGCTGTGGAACTGAAAAATCTACTCTCTGAGTTTCAGGATGTATTTGCCAGTCATGACCTTGACCTTGGGAACTTCCTGGATACACAGCATCGCCTTAATACCGGGACTGCCACTCCAGTGAGACAACGAATGAGACGCACTCCTCTTGATTTCGAGAAAGAAGAAGAAAAGCATCTCCAGGCAATGTGTGAGGCCGGTGTAATTCAACCTTCGGAATCAGATTGGGCATCAGCTCCCGTTCTGATTCGCAAGAAGGATGTATCTGTGAGATATTGCATCGATTATCGGGAACTGAACCAAAAAACTGTCAAAGACGCATTTCCGTTGCCGTTGATCGATGAATGTCTCGACACACTGCGTGGGGCGGAGTATTTCTGTACTCTGGACCTCGCAGCAGGGTGCTGGCAAATAACTGTAGACCCACTCGACCGGCATCAAACAGCGTTCCTTACGAAATATGGGACTTTTCGGCTCTGCAATGCCCCAGCAACATTTTAGGGAGCCATGAAGCATGTGCTGAAAGGCATGACAGGAAAACAAGCATTGGCTTATATTGATGACGTCATTATTGTTGGTCGCACGTTTGCGGAGATGCTTTTCAACCTTAGGCGGGTGTTGCTGCGATTTCGGCACCATAAGCTAAAACTGAAGCCCCGTAAGTGTGTTCTTTTCAAAAGAGATGTGGAGTTCCTAGGGAAAAAGTTCGTAATTCCGGAATAGCTGTCACCGACAGTAAAATCCGAACAGCCACAGATTGGCCAGTGCCAAGAAATCGGACAGAGGTAGAATCCTTCTTGGGATTTATAAATTACCATCTAGACTTCATTCCCGATTTCGCTAAGCGGGCTAACAGCTTGTACTCCTTGACTGGTCCTAAAGCTATATTTACTTGGGATGGTATGCATTAGGCGATTTTCGAAGATCTGAAGTCTGCTGTGGCGACCGCCCCAGTGTTGGCTTTCCCAAATGCAGACGATCCATTCATCCTGGATACTGACGCTTCAGATACGGCAATTGGTGCTGAATTGTCACAAGTACAGGATGGTGAGGAGCGGACTATATCGTATGGTAACCTCAATTTGACTGCGGCTCAGCGACGCTATTGTACCACTCGGAAGGAGCTCCTGACTATAGTTACTTTCACACGGACTTTTAGGCATTACCTGCTTGGAAGACGTTTTCTGATCCGGACTGATCACAATAGTCTCATCTGGCTGACCCGATTTAGACATATTGAAGGTCAGTTGGCACGTTGGCTTGAGGAGCTCAGCCAATTCGACATGTGCATCCAGCAAAGGCCGGGTGCTAAACATGGCAACGTAGACGCATTGTCCCGCATGCCAGATCTTTTGAGCAATTGTGACTGCTACTTTGCTGGGAGTCGCCCTGAGGACTTGCCTTGTGGGGGTTGTAGTTATTGTGTTCGAGCGCATACTCAGTGGTGTCGTTTTGAAACTGATGTTGACGATGTTCTTCCTTTATCCATGAGGATGTCGAGTTCAGCATTCATCCGCCAAATGACCGTGGACGCTCTTAGCGACTCCCAAGGAAGCGACTCCGATGAAGACATGATTCAGTCAAGCGAATTGGACTCTCAATGGGTAGATTACAGTCCGGCCGAGCTGCGTAACAAGCAATTGGCTGATCCGCAGCTACGGCCTATTCTGAAATATTTGGAGGAGAAGCTAAAGCCTGACAAACTATTTTTGTGTGGCCCAATAACCAAGCATCTGTGGTTGACTAGATCATGCCTGAAGTTACAGAAAGGGGTTTTGTACTACCAATGGGAGTACCTTTCTGGAACTAAACTGAAACTGGTGGTCAATTCATCTTTACGTCCAGAGGTTCTTCGTCTGGTACATGACGCAAAGACTGGGGGCCATTTTGGGCGTGACAAAACAACAGCCTTGGTCAAGAGGTCATTTTTTTGGCCAAAGATGAATCGTGATGTCCAACTGTTCGTGCAGACTTGTGCAACTTGTAATCTCAACAAAAGGCCTCGGGTCAATCCAAGAGCAGGGTTGCCCATGGAAAGAGTCCACCTGGACATCCTCGGTCCTTTTGTTCAATCCTTCTCATGATGATTGATCAATTCACAAAATGGTTGGAGATCTGCCCATTGTCTGAACAGACTGGAGAGCGGGTGGCTGCTGCATTCCTTGATAATTTTATATCCCGGTTTGGAGTGCCACTCCAAGTTCATACGGATCAAGGTCGAAATTTTGACGGAAGTTTGTTTTCCACATTCTGTCAGCTTTTTGAGATCACAAAAACGCGGACAAACCCATATCGACCTAGATCTAACGGCCAGGTTGAGCGCTACAACCGTCTTCTACTTCAGATGATTCGCTGTTATTTGGAGAACAAACAAAAAGACTGGGATGAACATCTGTCATTGATTGGGATGGCAATTCGTGCCATGCCGAACCGTGACACTGGATTTTCTCCAAACCTAATGATGCTGGGCCGAGAAGTAACCATGCCCGTGGATATCCTTTTGGGCGTGGTTCATGCTAACCAAGAACTCCTGGGGAGGGCGGAGTACTTGGTTTGCCTTGTAGAGCAGTTAGCCGAAATCCATCAAATGGCTAGGGACAAGTTGGCAGGTGTGCAGAATCGCTAAAAACGTACATATGATCTAAAACGGTGCGAAAGTTCCTTTAATGTATGGTATTCCCCAATGCTTGGGATCACCCATCCCTATCATTGGACGACACGAGGGTGTTCTATAATACATTCGGAGTACATCCTCGTGTCGCCAACCAGCGTGTGTCCGGAAGTACTTTATTAAGACTCATCGGGCTGTTGAGCAACCAGAGGTGTGTAGGTGTCGGAGAGGTTGGTCTAGATTATTCTCATGACCCCTCAGACACCGAATGTCAAGTGCAGGAAGACTTCCAGCGACGTGTACTGCCCATTGCCCGGGATTTCAACCTGCCGGTTGTGATCCATTGCAAGGAGGCTAACAATTCTGAACACGGTGAAGCTCGATCTCGTTGTTTAGAAATTCTTCGCGACGAGCTTGAACCTAATTATAAGATTCAAGTTCACTCTTTCGTTGGTGGGCCTAAGGACCTGGAGGCATGGACTTTCCCGAACGTGTGTTTTAGCTTGAACGCTTTGACAATTCATAGGAAAACATCCCTATCCATTTTACAGATGATAGATCTTCACCGGTGCTCCTCGAAACGGATGCTCCTTTCCTTTCACCTCCAGGGTATTCCTGACCCAATTCACCTTAGTATTCGTGGCCAGTGGCTGAGAAGATCGCTCGGGCTCGAAATCTGGCACCCAGAATGATCTTTGAGGTCATCCATCGAAATGCAAGGAAGTTCTTTGGACAACCTGTGTAGGCGTCATAGAACCAAGACGGCTTTATGGCTATTACTTACATTGACTGAAAGGATCCTTGTTCTAGATGTCATCTCGATTACAGAAGGAGCTGGTCCAAGGGATCCTTGTCTGGAAGGCCTTCTCCTTTATTGTAACTAGTGATAATAGAGAGGTTTCATGACCTGAATAATTATCTGGGTTAGGTTACCCAGGCTGCAATTTGTTGATTGTTTGTAGGTTACAGCTTTGTTGATTCGGCTGTGGACGGCTGTTCTTTGACAGTTTTCCACGGTCTATTTATTTTTAATTATCAGAAGGGAGGGAATGAGTTGGGTCATTTTAAATCCGGGGATAGTGAAAAATTGTATAATCATTTCAGGTTGTCAGGCGCGCATGCTGAAAAAGATGCATATATGTGCCCTGAAACTCTCCTGATCCAGCCATCTCTGTTGTGATAGGGAAGGGGAATGCGAATATTTTGTATCTTCAGATTGATTTGATTTTAGGTTAGACTTGTTCTTGTTTAGGAATGACTATATGGTTTGTCTAAGATATTGGGGACTCCTGACATTTTCTGTGTTTTTGGGGACGGTTTCCTGACCGGTAACCCGCTTGAAGTGAATATGACGGAGTTTGCTGAACATATTCAATTCTTACATAGAAAGTGCTGAGGAAAGAGTAAAGAATTTTATGGACATTTTTATGGGACCTTTGGGGGATTTTATATTGCTGAAAAAATGAATCGCCGTGGAGAATACTTTAGGGGCCTGACGAAATGAATGCCAAGATACACCTGGATCTCACTCCTACCACAGGTTCTTCTTGTGAATGTGAGCCATATCCAGGGTGATATGGTTCTAGGTGGATTGTCCGTCCGTATTGCTGGGGATCTTGTCATATATTGTTGTAGGTCTACATGTAATCCCGCTTTGGGACTTGACACCCCCACAGACTTCATGTCCTTGAACTCGTCCAGTGTAACTTTTTTAGCCGATGTGAATCGCGTACTCTGGTCACGTGTATTTTTGCGGCGTGTTTGCAGGCGCCATTTTGAGTCGGAGTTGAATTAAACGAAATCTCAGTACATCTTTGAATCGTTGTTGTTGGAAAATATTACATGGTGGCAGCGGTAAACTGGTTAAAATGGAGCAGTTTAAACCGCCGGACTCCCTGTGCCTCGAGGGAAATATCAGCGAGAACTGGAAACTCTGTATTTGAAGGCTTCGGGTGCCGACGCCAAGGATGAAGATGTGCAAGTTGCAATACTCCTTCATTGCGTTGGGGAGGACGGACTGGAAGTGTTCAATACCTTTGAATTTGGTGACGGCGAAGACAATAAAAAACTGGCAGACGTGATAAAGAAATTCCAGGATTACTATAATCCGAGGAAAAATACCCTGTTTGAGAGGTATAAATTCTGGAAGCGCTCACAACTGGAGGGCGAAAGTATTGACCAGGGCACACTTTCATCAATAATCGTAACTTACGTAAGAAATTTTCATCTACGAAGTATTTACGAAAAAAGTTACGACAACTTTACACGGGTTTCATGAACGACAACGTAAATATCTTCGTAACTTTCTTCGTATCCTTTTTGGTAGCCACTTTTTTCCGTGCCTTAGGGGGAGGTTTGATGAAAATGAATATGCATTACTCGTGACGTCAGCTTCGGGAATATTCGGAACCCTTCGTGAGGATTATGAATTCAGACCAGTCTTCATTGTGTCCGCACATTATACCCCACATTATATTTTCAGATATTTATTAAAAATTGTATACCGTAATTTATAAGAATAACCAGATAAAGAGGTGAACTGGAATAATTAGATAAAGAGGTGAAACTGTGGTCGCGGAATCAAGGATTATGTCTTGCCCACGTGGCCTCGGACAAACATAAAAACAAGCACAAAGACATATTATCCCCCCCCCCCCCAAGCAATTGATATTAAACTTGTATACACTCTGCCTATTATATTATAATGTACATCATACCTTATCCCATATGTATACATGATTTAGGCAAATCTTGTACCGGTATTGTAATTCTTACGCAAAACTCTTTCACCATCCGGGTTTACACCCCCCCTCATGTATACATAACACATAACTAATTTGACGTATACCATATAAACACATCACTAATTTGACGTATACCATATATATATATGATATATTATTCTTTGAGACCTCTAATGACAATATTTGATGAAATTCCTTAACGGGAATACCAGTAATCCTACAATTTTACCCTTAGTCCATAAAATATAATCTTATTTATTTTTTATTCTTGTTTCAAACATTTCCTGTGAAATATCACAAGTGAAGCCATTATAAATAATAAGGTAAGTCTACTAAAACTTAGTATAAATTCCGCATGTTTTGGACAGAGCTTCTTCAATATCGTGACAATGTCACTTGTACTCCTCTTACATCTTGACAGCAGAGACGGCGGACAGGGGGAGGGGGTTGCTTGGGGGGTCATGCTATCGTAACATCTAGTTTTGTCATTTTAATATCATGTTCATGTAATTCTTGAAGGTGACAGGTAAACATTTTGGTCACCTGTCTCGTGGGACAAAATTATTTATTTTAAATATTTCTACGTCTGTGAAGCACTTACAGGCATAATTCTTTGAAGTTCGCGTTTCTACACGACTTTTACATTTACTTGAGATAGTCGGACGCAGATATCACCAGCACTGATATAGTCAAATCGATTTTTGGAAGTTGGAAACATGACCGTGACCCATTCTGACTTTTCTAACGTCGATTCTCTTCTTTTAGGAAACAACCTTTCCATGGATTGCGAAGGCCATACCAATTACAATAATAAAACACAGAAATGTGTATTGGACAATTTTGAACAGCTGACATGGCTTTCTTCCCTCCCAGATCTCTCACCCCACTATTCTTTTCAATCTATCCATCTTTCTCCTGTCTCTCGGTTGCCAGTACGCTTGTCATTTATGGATGCCCCCAACCATGGCGGGTTGTTTTGAACACAAATTAGAGGGCAATTTCGGATGGTTCTCTTCCAGACAACCGGCAGAGTATGCCATTAAGGAGTATGAGCAAGCTACAGTTACCAAATATGCTCGATATCAACATGAAAAACGTACGGTTAGATGTAGATATTGCTAGATAGAACGTTATATATGCACTCCGGTACCCCATGCCTCGCCCCCCCCCCACCCCCACCCCCCACACACCCTCTAAACCACCACCACGACCACCACCCTCTTAATCTCCTAAGTGGTTGAAATTAATTAACTGATCCTCTAATTTATTAACTGAGTAGGCCTACTTAATTGGGGAAGGGTTTATTCCTAAGCATCTCTCCCGAAGCATACATTTCGAAGGTTGTACCCGGAGCCACGTGGCGGGAGAGGGTCCTGGCGGTACAGGGCAGGAAGATGGGGAAGGGATTCGGAGTGGGATAACACTATTCCACAACCACCATTGCCTATGGCCAATAAATGGTATAGAGATCTAATTGTCAGTCAATATTTATTGATGACCAGTCCCCTCACCAACAAAATTGTGAACTACTTATCTTGCTGTTTGTTATCATCATTATTTGGGGAGAACACGGTGTCACCTCCGGTATCCATCAATGAATAGAATAGAATAGAATAGAATAGAATAGAACCTTTATTTGTACAGTTTTACCTGTTAATGGGTTAATGTGTACAGGACCATGGGTTAATGTGTGGGTTAATATGTACAGGACAATTGGCCCACCGTGACTGTGAAGGGAGGGGGGAAGTAGAGATTAGAGGGTATATGGTATGATAAAAGCAGTTCTGGCCAGTAAACGGCGATCCAGGGGGAACACCACCACCCTCCTCCTCCCCCCCTCCCCTTTTTCAACCTGCGATAATTCAAGTCCTGATAAACGAATAATTATATGGCATTAAATATCCTAATAGACATTACTCCTCGGGCATGCAGTACGGTATATTTTGCTGAATAAGGCCAGAAAAGTTATCATATGCAGACGGCCTGAAAGACAATGGGGGGGGGGGGGGAGGGGGCAAAGGCTTTTTGTTTTTGTTTTTGTGTATTTATGTTTGTATGTACGTGTTCAACCCTTCTGGGTCACATTTTATCGTACTAAACTATTTATCCATTCAATCTATCTGTCTAGCTAGCTATATATCTGACAAGGTAGAAGAGTCGTTGATTAGCTCGATCATGCGTCGAAAGGAGTCCATATTATTTTCTCTATGCCTAAGCTGCCTCAATTTAGGCTTCACCGATGAACTATCCAAGATACCGGTATATATGCGTGATACAGCGAGGGTCCGAGTCATGACAGGTTGTTACAGTGAAGAGTTTAGTCTGAAGATACTCCCGTCTAAGTGCGAGTTATTGTTTCGATGATGGATATTCTTCAACGATATAAACGCAAAAGGTTGAGACGGGCACAAAGTGTGGGCCATGCTCGGTCCAAGACAACAATGAAAGCCCCATCCCCCTCCACCACACACTTCGTCTTGCATTCAATAGGAGCAATAATTGCCCAGGAATTTCACATCACATTTTTCAGTAACATACCAATGACACGGTTGTATATGGACTTTTTACTTCTTTTTTTATTTGCTGCATTCTAAATTATGCAAATTGGAAGAAAAGTTGACCTTTAAAAACATATATACATTTAATAAGAAACGTATCATTGTGAAAAAAAAAGAAGAAAACGAAAAAAGAAAAGAAAAATCGAGTTCGGTGTCCCATTTATAATTTAAATTGATAAGTGTATTTTATGAAGGATGTTTTTATTTCTTTGGAAATGTGTATTTCCATGCTCAAGATATGTTGTCGAGAAAATTGGTCTTGTGACCTGCACTCATATACTTCCCCCTTCCAAGACAAATACACAAAAACAGAAAGGTTATAGATATATTTGTATACCGTATACTACGTACGACATCGATACTGAATATTTTTAGCATAAGATTCTGTTTCATAATAAGGGGTGTTGCAGTACATAGGTCCGTATAAAATGAATTTCGAATGAATTGTATTGTACTAATACACTCATTATGAGCTGAGTACAAAACAAGGGAATAAATGAACAACATATATATACGTATAAAATGAAGTCTATTCCACAATCATAATATTCGGATTTCTTTTCTCCCACTCCCTCCCACTAAAGGGTCAAATTGCTGATCGTTATGCGCGGCCTGTACCCCAGTGACAGGCCGATATATAAAAACGAGGCTGATATGACGTCACGAGTAATGCATATTCATTTTCATCAAACTTCCCCCTAAGGCACGGAAAAAAGTGGCTACCATCTTTTTTTCGTAACGACCGGAAGTACAGATTTGCGACAATCGTAAATGAAACTGGCCCTGTCCAAGTGACAGGTGCCCGTTTGTCCTATCTCAACATGCTCAACCCATATATTTCAGATAAAACGATAGAAAGAGATTGGAAAAGCAACATATTTAGAAGGGTTTCTTCTTTGGCATGTATACTCCGTAACAGATCCTAAATTTTTAACTTTTCTGGAGCTGTTTACCGCGCGAGTTGAACAAGGACAAAAATTAAATTGCGAATGTCAACATGGTCAAGCATGTGCGCCAGCGGCGCTGTCTGTTTTTAGTTTAGGTCTAAGTTGTAAGGTCACGCAAATGCTTGGAACATTGTGTCTATCAGGTAACGTACACACATTAAAGTTTCTTTGGGAATGTCTATTTGATCTGATAACTGAAAAGTCCAGACAAATGCGGAAGTTTGATCAACATGACGAAGGGCCCGAATTTCGATATGCGGGAAACGAACATCGTTGAAGCGTTAGTTTCCATAAACTATCACAGAAAATTTATATTGTACACATTCACTGAACACTTGTGCAAACCGATGACAAGGATCTGTTAGTCTGCTAGCTCAGCATAAATTTGTGTCACTGTTCAAAAAGATGTAAATAAATCGCATGCAGTAAGCTGAAATTTCACACACAAAGGCCTGTAACTCAGGCTATCTATATCTATCTCAGGCTACAGATATAGGGGATCAGATAATCGACTGATGGATCGGAATTCGACTGATGAAAACGAAAACTCTGTAGGTTATTTATTGATAGCTCGCTTAATACTGGTTCGATTCTGACAATCTAAACTTTCCGGAGTAGCTGAAGAGATTCTCTTTTCAAATATATATAGTTTGATGACAAAAGTTTTTTAATTTTTGAGATAGTGGGTAACTGAAATTTTCGTATCGACTTCGCTGAAATTTTTTCTGGACCGACCGACATGCGGTTTTTCTTGTCCGGAAAATTATTCCGTGGACTGACTGAAATACTTTTAGGTTTCCGGAACGCTCTACTTTCTTACGAATAAAATGATATAAAATATATGTATGTACCTTCTACCGTTTTCCTTAAAAGGGTTCGCTGAAAAAAACCGATTGAAAATCACAACATTTTCAGCTGAATCTACCGTAAACCGGATTAATGAAGCGGGTTAAAAACTCGGATTTGGAGACGGAATTCAGAAGATTCCGAAAATCCGGAATAAGGATCGCGGGTAAGTTTATGGAAAGATTGGTTACGTCGGTAGGTCATAAGTGTCGAATTAAATTTAAAAAGCATAGTTTGAACAATAAATATCCTAGTTTTCAAATAAATGAATGTTTGTCATGTAATAACTTAATGTAAATGGTATAAATATATTTTTTAATTGATCATTAATTTTAAATATGTGTATTTTGATGCATGCACCTTCTTGTACCTCAAAAATGACCAGGAATATACATATTTTGTTTTCAGTAATTTCCTATTATAATTTATATGAACTAAAATGAATTTTATCATTGTGAGTTTTGTTCACTTACTGATTTTTTGACATATAATTTGCTGGCATATTTGACGGATCTCACACCATGTTATGAGAGAACGCTGGACTCTCCCTGTAACTCAGGCTATCTGGAACAGATATAGCTGCCATATTTGAAGGATCTCACACCATATTATAAGAGAACGCTGGACTTAGACACGTTACTGAATCCCAGTCACTCCAGTGACAAAACTCTGAGAAAAGTAGGCAGTTCATAACTTTCTAGACAAATTCAAATTTACCATTTATTTTAATGGAGCTTGAAAAATCCACCAAAAC